>NW_019060092.1:816955-827586 GCF_000696155.1 Zootermopsis nevadensis
GTTTTATATTTACTAGACGATGGATAATATCCAAGTAAATTTTTATTCAATTAAGTAACTATCAACTGTACAAGATGGAATCTATTGTGAGAATGTTAATACATGTTTATGTGTGTAAAGACAAGGTATAATATGTCTATATGCATAAAGAGTGATTAATTGTTCGGCTGAAGCCAGTGGTATGGCAATGTGCTCGCGTCCAATTGTGCTCCATTAAAATTAATTTTCTTAATTGGCTGTATGCTACTTTTCTTGGAATAATGACTAAATAATTTTCATATGCCAGTGACGACTACGTCATTTAAGAGTTATTAAAAATGTAGACATCGTACTGTACGTTTGGTTAATATTCTAATCTTCAAACAGGCTACAAGGTTAATTCTTTATCCCCGTACCAAATATTTCTCTTGTTCTCAAGAACAATAACTCAAAGACATAACAAATTTGCACAAAACTTGAGATATTTATTTCGTGAGACCAGGAAGAGATTTTGGAAACTCCAAAAGGTCGAAAAATTGCTTTGAGTTCGAGTCTTGGTTAGGGTGATTCCTGTAACTTGGTAACTGAGCACGATTAAAAATGAAGTCAGGACCAAATGTGTATCGGCGAGTATATGACAAGAACAAATTCACATACAAAAACCTGGTTTCGAATTCCTGTAAAATCTTGGTTTAGAGATAACTTTCTCTTGTGATATTTAACGATATGTATAAAATAATGGGGCCTACTGAAAGCTTTTGGGCAATAAAGATCGATAAAGAATGTAAGAATTTGAGGAATTTCTCCGCATTAATACCGTGGTTATTCTGATCCTGTTAAATTATAAATGACTCGCGAAATATGGCGCCTTTAATGAATTTCACGAAGTTACATGAAATAAGGCGAAGAAAATTGTTTTATGGACACTCCCTTTATCTCAAAACTGTAAAATTAGTATTTTTGGCATTTATTTTATGGATCTGCACGTATTTTTGAATCATATATATTCAAGAAATCTTGTACCATTTAAATGAAAAATTTTGTTGGATTTGATGAAAATCGGCTTACAGTAATCTGAGTTTTGAGGTTATTAGTGTAGTGAATAAGTCGATTATGGTCTGACCCCTGAGGATCGAGGCGACACGTTCTTTCGAAACGTCGGTAACCGTCTACAAGAGCACAAGGATGTCAAACTGCTACAAACTTTTCTGATAGTTCCTTGGTTCTTTAATGCCTATGAATTATATACTAAAGTTAAGCAGTGCCAAATTTTGGTTTTTAGGACTACGAATCATAAGTGTTAATGTGATTTTTATGTTATTTAACAGAGATTTTTTTAAAATTAAATTATTTGGTTATTCCGTCAAATCACAATGTATTTAAAATAAGATAATTAAAATAATTAAAATATCATTCTGTGTTCCATATCGAATAATCGATTTACAATTGGAACAGTTACAACATGTTTCGGTTTTATTAAACCATCATCAGGTGTAAAATTATATTAAATTTAAAACTCAATTACAATTTTTTACAATTCATATGAAAATATCTGGACACGACCTCCAAAACTACACTACGAAAAAATTGTAAAAAATTGTAATTTTTATCTTAATGTATTGTTTGATGTCGAATGACATATGACCATGAAAGGCGAATATGTGATTCTGATGTATTTTAAGGGATTGTTCCAATATTTGCCTGCAGGGCTCAGGAAAATTTTTAAAAATTTAAAAGATGATAAGCTATCTGCTATTTGAACCCATTAACATCGTAACAAGAAATAGGTGTGCTAAACACTTAAATTAAAGTGTAAATCAAGAGGGAAATTTAATGACAATAACGAAGTGATATCTGGCGGTGGCCCCAGCTTATATAATGTAATTGTTTCGCATTTGCCGCGAAGCTTTGCGACGAGTTATGACGTCATCGCCCTACGCATGTGTTAACTCGAGAAAGACAGACGGATTTAATTAAATTTCGTTTGGACGGCATGCCATTGGCTGCTAAACCACTTCTAATTTCCTACAATCGATATTACTAACGAGACGAATTCTAATTTTTTTTAATGGGAGGATAACAGAGGTTGTTTCTTCGTAATGACATCTTTACCCATGATCCTCCGCGGTTGTATATAATGACGTAATTACCCTTACGCGTATAATAATAACCCGAGGATGGCGATTTTAAGCCATAGAACCTTTTTATCAAGAGGATGAAAGATTCTTTTTGCAAATGGAGATTTTATGACGCGTTAAAAACGTAATTGCGTACATTCACGAAATAAACATCCTGAGAAAGGAAAAGCTTGATTGAAGAATTCTTCAGTGCTATAAAAATATTTCGCAGAGTGAAAGGTACAAAGTTAAATGTTTATAAGTATCAAAATTTAGCTCGTGTGTGTATGTGAAACAAATGGTAATCAACAACTTACTTCATATGTATAATTAACATAGTCAAATTAATGTGAAGCCCAAAATTCATTGGTTAGTTTAATTTTTATCGTTACTATTAGGCTACATTACTGATTTTATTAATTCAATTCATTTATTTAAGTGTTTGTCAACAGTAAGAAGGCAATAACAGGCAAACACTGATAATACATAAAATAATAATGAAAAATATTACACAAACAGATTAACTAAACTTATACATGTACAATATTAAATATAAAAGCCAAATTCAGGCAAACACAAAATAGAAACAATATTATACACAAAGAAAAATAAATGAAAAAATATAAATAAAAACAAATAATCCACCTAGAAAAAAAGACATAGAACTATAGTGATGCTGTTCGTATGATTGTAAAACATTTTCTGTAATTTTATATGGGAAGAATGTGAATTTATAGATAAGCGTTTAAGAACAGTGAAATTGGACACAGAAAAGGATAATAAAGAGGGAATAATAAAATTAGGGGTCACAGTGGCCACTTGGTCGCTAGGACCGTGGGTTCGAGTCCCACTCAAGCCATGGATGTTTGTCCGCGTCTTTCTGTGTTGTGCTGTCCTGTGTACAGGTAGAGGCCTTTCGACGGGCCGATCCCTCATCCATGGAGTCCTACCGAATATGTATAGATCATGCCAACGTAAAGTTGGGACCCCCAGTGCTCAGGCACTTGAAGAACGGGTCGTTCCTAGTATCCCAGTATGTTAAAATCAGCATAATTAACACCTCAATAACGTAATATTATTAAAATGGTTGAATAAAGAAGAAGAATATAAATGAGATATATAGCACACGTGAAAAATTGAGAAATATCTCTCTATTTTCTCGGGATACCTCAAGGTAAAAGGTCACATGAGAGATCTAAACGTAGATGGGAGGATATAACAGTATGGATCTTGAAGGAAAGTAGAGCAAATGTGGAACACAAAGACGTCAAATTGTGGGTTTTCACACGGTCCATTTGGTGAAATTCAATGACAAATTAATATTAGTTACGTAATAATAAATTCGCATATTGTGCATTGCGCAGACGCAAAAGCATCAGGAATTTCAGTGACTGACGATGTTTGTTTACGAATGTTTAATGATGCTCTGAGCATCTCAGACTACAGCCTATAGCGCTGAATGATATGACGATGAACAAATAATGAAGTAAGAAGAATTTGAAAGGAACCGATAATGGCCTAATTTAAGTTACTATCCCAACATCACTTGCCAGGTTTGCCTGAGAAAAGCTACGAAAAGGCTCAATCAGTATATTACGTTCCTACGCCGAGATATCAACCCTGGATCTCTCGAATACGAAAGCGAATTGACAAAGTAAAGAAAGTGTGAAACTTTTTCATTATTTCCCCACATTGTCTTCATGGCGCGGTGTTTAATTAAGCACCAAGAACAACTTTGCATTTATTTTGAAAGTTTTACCAAATCCAAGAGACATTCTGTTGATGGAACACGTCTCGAGACATCAGATCTAAACCACGTGACATACGGGCGAGATATTTCGCTGAAAGTCATATATCGTGAAATGCGAATCGATCTGAGAATATTAATTGTGAAATTCGAAGAGAAATATTTTTATTCGTGATTGTTTCCCAAAACGCTGGCCCACACAATTATAAATATTTCGAGGTAAGATTTATGGAAGATTGTGTGATACAGATGGGCAGGTGTGTCTGGTCTGAAAGTATTTGTTTAAGTTCAACGTATTACATTTGATATTCTCTTCTTTAATTGTCTGCATAAATCACGTTTAATCATACCATCTTCTGCATACACCAGGCGCAATGTACCATAATTTAAATGCGATCGAAGTAACCCCGAAAGGAGGTCATTCACCTTCATCGACTGTATAGAAACAACATGCAGACATCTGATATAAGCAAAAATACAGGTAGGTACATATACACAACCAGCGACGACCAACCACGAAAGGAATCGATTGTGAAGTTAGTGACGTCCTATCTGCGTCACAGAACAAGAATGTATTTCACCCAGGAAGTATAAGGCGTCGAAAACACACAATTCTGCATTTCGAAATCTATCTAGGTCGTATGCTTGCAGGATGTAGAGACTCCTGAAGAATCGAAATATAATATTTTGAAGAGAATTAACTTCCAAGATTTATGAACTTCTGAGTTCGGAAGCTGCATGAAGTTACGTTGACTGTGATGCCAAGTAAGTTAGCGACAGAAAGGATACATTTAAAAGTTTGTAAAGATTATTATTTATAAAAATCTCTGCTCTCACTGATATTTTATAAATGGAGATAAGTATAATCACTGTGTTGGGTCTTGGAGCTTTACACTAATTACAAGTAATTTTTCAGTCAGAAAATTGATTGTAACAGTGTTACATAACTGTGAATTAATTAATTAATCAGATAAATATTTTCAATGTAATAACTGAAATTATCAGAGTTCCTCATATTCTTATCCAGATTTGGAGCTTAACACAAAAAGATATAAATATTAATTAAATGAATTGATTTTCCATTATTTAAATTTTCACGTCTCAAATGCCTATATAATGTAATTTTTCGATAATGTATACCATGTTTGTATTCTTTTAACAATCGTCAATAACTCTGGAAAGTTTGGGGTTAAAAATCGGTTCAATTAACTCGGGAATTTGTTGGTTTATACACTGTGTCGAAAGATATATTTTCTAGATTATACCTCTCTATAATTTACGGTTTTACAATTCTGAATATTATCCCTTAAGATTCCCTGTCATAGCGACATATAATAATCCTAATTTGATCATTTCTTTTGCCAACAAATTCTTTCCCAGTAGTGTGCGTCACAAGAATAAATGTAAAAATCTATTCTTCTGCGTTTCTTATAACCTTGACCCAAATTATCCCCTTTTTCATTGTCCATTCATAAACGCGCATTTCATTCTATACAATAGCACCATTGCTTGCACGCATCATTATTAATTAACGTAGTAACCAAGAAAATATATACGTGTTATAATATGAAATATTAACCTCGTAATCGATTTCCGTTTACGAGGCGAACCTAGTATGGACTACACTTAACAGATGGCACCACAGTATCTTTTCCCATGATTCAGTTACGCAAAATGGCGGAAGATCGGTTGAATTTTGAGTCTTTATTTAATTCGTTAGGTTCGTGTATAGAAGTTTTTGGGACACCCTGTATATACATTCTGCGCAACGAAAATCAAGTTTTTGCAATTTTCTAAGTATGAAACCGGAAGTGATGTAAGCGTACAGCTGGCATCATAATTTCAGTCACTCGTAATATCCTTGTATGTGTCCGTTTGTGACTTTTCTCTACCTTACGTTGATTGAAATTTTTTGTCTGGTTTGTAAAACAACGTGAATTAAGAACCGAAACATGTCGTAAGGAAAAGATGTTCTAAATGTAAATCGAATGTATCGATAAGGAACATCACATGATATTTTAATTATCTTAATTTTAAATTTTAAAATTGTGAATAGACGGACAAGAATAATTAATTAAAAGTGAATTAATGTAAATGATATTTCCAATATGTCGTCCCTGCAGAGCACGGATAGTTATTTGGAGGCGACAAATATGTTCTGATTCTGTTTCCACGGCGACTAAGTGTAATGAGTTTTTCTTGTTTTAAATGTCAACTTTACACCCCAGTAAAAAGTAACCGGCCCTGACTCCATATAATTCTGTACCTTCCATGTTTTTTATTCTGTCTCAGTTAAACACGAAACACTGTTTTGAAAGCTTGCGATATTATTGTGCGACTGGAATATTAAAGTTCAGTAGATTATGGTTTGTTGCAAAAACTATAATGACGGGTATATTTTTTTATAGGAGTAACAGTAAACAAAATAAATCCAAAAGTTTTGGGATTTTTTTAATCCACTGTCGATTAAAGATAATTTTGGTGTAATGAAACAAATTTCAGAGTGAAACACGCAAATGGAACATTTGGCAGACAAGAACTGTAGTTGTGGCACAACACACTCGAACAGAACGAAAGGTTAAAAACTGTCGTCGACTTGTTTTGAATTTCTTTTCTATTCATACTAATTTGATGGTAAAATAAGTGAGTTGGGTTTCCACCCAGGGTGTGAAATGTAGAAAGTCCACACAAATTTTAATTTCTTAATGCATAACTACATGAAAATGAAGTGTCTATTGTAACTTTTACGAAGATGATACAACGATAATAAAGTGGGACAGAAATTGAAGTACAATTTGAAGCTTTCGTGTCGACTAAATTCAATAAAATCCTCTCGGGAAATCAGCCGCCTTAATGGGTTAAAAGAAGAGATCGACGTTTCGGGAACTATCTTTATCTCCATCATTAGTGTTCTGATGTGACTGGCATCCAGTCATATCAAAACCTTGAGGATTTTATCCAGAAAACCATTGAATACCAGATTATGTTTAATCGTTTATTGGACTTATCTGCCACCTTGGTGTTATTAAAAAATGTTTCGGAAGTTGATTTTACTACCGTGTTCAGGAGGAAGAAAGACAAAAGCCTAATCAATTAGGCACTCTGGTAAAGCTTGTTCTCATTTCAGCTAAAGACGGAGGTAAATTTAACTTTTTGGTTTTAGTAACACCTGGACGATGAATAGGTTTCAGAAACAATTGAAGATAATGAGACAGATTTTGTTGTACGCACTAGAGATAAATTAAAATGGAGAGAAACAACATTGTAATTTCTTCCCTGTTATATCAGTTAAAACGTATGGTGGCATATTAACTTAATGAAAGTATAAACACTTCGTGTCCTGAAATGTTATTTGTGAAAAGTTCGGGGTATTTTTACGACAACCTCGTACTAATTTTTGCATGAAGTTTCGTGAATCTAAAATTCTCCTCAAGCTTTCTGTGTTTTTATGTAATTTGATTATATCAGGAACAGGGCCTTAAATCCTTGAAACGACACGTGCAGTTCAAAAATGGAAAAGTACCGCTATACTTGCATGATTGTTTTTATTAGTTTTTGAATGTGTTATGTTTAATTATCATTTCCTCTTGATTTGAAAACAAATATAACAAATTCAGACAACTAGAAAAAAAAATTGTGGTTGATTTAAATAATATCTCTTCAAGCATACAGATTTAAAATTATATGGTAACTTAAGTTAGATCGATTTAAGTTATGTAAGTATATTTAGAAAGGCGAAAACTGTTATGAACTATACACAGGTAGGATAAATCTAAACCGAATTTTTATGTATTTATAATAATCAGAATTATTAGTTTAAATATATTGTTTATGCCACAAATATCAAATTACATTTCTCAAAGACAGAGGCTGTTGTATCTCGAATTGTATTAGATTCTTTTTTAAAAAGGTCAAGAGAATACGAATGATTGGTTGGAACTGAGAGGGCTTTTCCAACTTCTTGTACATGTCGATATTAATGCCATAAAAATAAAGAAAAAATTTAAGGAACTGTGAATAAACTGTCATTTATAAATAGACAAAAAATTGTATGATATTGTTTCGGGAATAATTAATTGGGCCATCGGTTAATCGGAGTAGCCGTTTATTTGGGACAAATCTTAAAGAACTCTTTACGTGGAACTTCAGCTTAATTAGGCCAAAGCGTTCTAGTCCCGATGTGCCCCAATTAACAGGAATCCACTGCATCTCACAAATACGCGAATAAAACGGAATTTAATAAATAAAATAAATTGTATAGAATTATATAATTAGAATAAAAAATAACAAGGAAAAATAGACATGAGGTACGAAGTTAATAGAAGAATAAATTCAGGGAAAACTTTTAATTATTATTTTATAAAATGCTTTCCGAATATGGGTTCTCCAATGTCCTTATACGGTTCTGAAACGCAATTCTTGAATCAAGGAGTTCCAGATGAGTTTAACATTAACACGAATATAGGGTTTAAGAAAAATAAATCGGGATTCTTATGGAGATAGCTTCTACAATTTTCATACTTTGGAAAGGCATGCACTGTTGTTACTACAACAATAGCAAACACAAGCTCCATTTAAAAATGTATATTAATTAACTTTTTAAATTCATAACTGACAAATTAATTACTCTGAGGTATTTTTACAAACATTTAATTACTTTTATAAACCCAACCACACCCAACAGTGCCTGCAAATTCCGAGTGTACGCGTGAAATATGTGCCATTTATCTGTAACATTGCTCGGAGCTAAAATTCATGCGAATTGAAAGCAACCGCGTATGAGCTGGTTGTATTAAAAAGGTTTTTCTGGCTAAACAGTTTACAGATGTTCAATGTGGGTACCATTAATGGCCCGGTAGGTATTCCTTTTTTAAATTTCAGTCTGCACGAAGCAACTCTCTCCCTGAAAGTTTCGACAAAGTGCTAACTGAGTGTCGCACATCCTTGATGTATCCCAGGAGAAAAAACAAACTGTGAGGTCAGGCGAACGAGGTGGACATGTGACAGGCCGGGCTCTGCCAATCCATTTCTCTCGAAAGTTTGGATTTTCTTGTGAAAATATGGAGGTGTTTCCGTCTTGTAACGACACTTCATCCGGAGTTTTTCTTACAAAAAGGACACGGGAAATACCTCCGATATCTCGGTACGCTGTACCAATCACAAAACTTTCGGTAAAGGAAACAAAATACTCAAAAAAACATTCTTATTGGACAGACTGCCTTTCGTACGTTCGATAAATTCTTGAGGATTGTTGCTTCCCCATATTCTCAGATGATGCACGTTAAAATTTCCCGATAAACGAAATTTGATTTTATTACTGAATAAAATTTTGGCTGTAAACACTTCGTCTTGTAGTCTTGAAAGAATCAGATTAAACTGTATAATAAAATTCTTTGTATTGGGCAGTTACATATTGAAACAGGTAATACTTATAATGTCTAAAGTTCATGCGTTTCGGCTATATAGTGACTGGCTACGGATTGGACTACCGGGGTTCGATCCCCGACGGGGGCAGAAGATTCTTCCTCTAGCCTCTGCGTCCAGACCGGCTCTGGGGCCCACCCAGCCTCTTATCCAATGGGTACCGGGGTCTTTTCCCGGGGGTAAAGCCTGTCGGGGCGTGATGATAACCACCAACCCCATCTAGTGCCGAGGTCAAGAATGAGTAGGAGCTATAGCTGCTCTCCCCACAAGCGCCTACATGGCGTATAGTGGGATAGTTTTTCTTTTATCATTAGAATCAACATCTTGAAATGCGTCGCAAAATAAATGAAACAAGCATTTGGTTTACAGGCTATTGTAAATAGGTCTTATGAAAATCGTATAACAAACGAAGTGAATTTATTTTGAGCTAATATACAGTGACGGGCTTTTGTACTAATAAAATGTAGTAACATGAAGTTACGAGTATGTAATGAGCTTCTCTTTTCGAGTTTTGTCACACTTAAATATGATATATGTGTGGTATTTATACAAAATGATATTAATTCTGAGCATGAAGTTCTGTGTTATCGGTGACAATTAAAGATACTATGATATTTTAAATGATTTTGCTGTACTGTGTTGGTGAAGGTTAAATATTTTCAAGCGATTATAAAATAATATCGAATTATATAGTTCGATTTGGATGAAACATTTGAATAACCTTTACTTTTATATTGCAATCTTAATAATAGCAAAAGTTTGATGTATAATGTATACGTTGTTGATTGATATTTTTTATTATCGGGAGTGTGATGTGTGAGCTAGTATACAGTTGATGTGCATTCTATTATAATATTTTATCGTTTTGAACCGAGTGAATTATATTATTTACGCTGAATTTAAACACCTGAGTCTATAAGTTTTGTCAGTGTTTAGCCATATTTCATTGGACGAAGTAGTTTAGTAATGCACAAATTACAAGACTTAGAACGACATTTGAATCAACAACAGTATAATAGGTAATATTTCAGGTTCCCACGGCAACGAGTTTGAAGATTACTTTTTGGTTGTTGTGCCGTGTAGTCTGGTATAAGTTTACCGACGTTTCAGACGTACGAGCTGCCTTCATTATTAGGGTTATCGCTTTGATGATGGAGGCTATAAGGACACATGAAACGTCAACAAATTTGTATTAGAATACACGTCACAAATATCAAGATGACTGTTATTTTGAACAGTTTAATTTTTCCGATTAAATATTGTCACCTAAGCGATGTTTATTTTTTCGAAATGATTTTAGAGAAGGGACCAATCCAAAACTATTAACTATACTTTTATAGCTCTTATATATTTTCTGCCAAAAG
>NW_019060092.1:830312-850259 GCF_000696155.1 Zootermopsis nevadensis
AGCTAAAGGGAAGGAGATTTGAGGCGATAGAAGAGATTCAGGCAGAATCGCAGATGGTGCTTGACAGGCTGACAAAGAAAGATTTCCCGGGATGCTTCCAGGCTTGGCAGCGGCGCTGGGATCGTTGTGTTCACTCCCAGGGGAACTACTTCGAGGGTGATGGATGAATTTAATACCTGAGATAAGTGTACGGGTTTTTATAGGCGCAGCCTTGAAACTTTCCGATCGCACCTCGTATATGAGGAGTCCAAGGTCCTTCAAGGACCGTAGAGCCATGAAAAGAAGATGAAGAAATCGCATAAGTGGTTGTAGAAGTGTGAACAGTAGAGAAAAAACATTTAAAATCTTGTATTTAAGTGGTGATCGATGTTAAAAAACCTCAGACGTTGACCTTATAACATGATCCCAAAACAATAAAATGTCTGAGAGTTAAAAAATTGGACTGCTTCTTTGAAATGATTAACTGGGATTTATAAACGAATTCCAAAGTTTTGGCCGGATTCATCTGCGTACTGATAGGGACCAGTTAACACGAGAGTGAAAAATTAGATTCCATAAAATGCTTGAAATTTCTTGGCTAGCTGAACGTCCGTTAGATTCTCGAGACGGATTATGTTTCTTGAAGTCATTACATTTGTTGACGTAAATACGTCTATACGGAAGGGTCATTCGGCAAACAAGTGAAAGGAAAACGTGTAAGATCCATATTAACAATGTATAAATATGGATCGACAACAATGGTCAGCTTGCGTGCATTGTTATGTTACCTAGGAAACGTCATCTGTTTACTCGGAATTGTTGTAATTAAAGCCAATATATAAACTTCATTTGCGTATAGACGTATTTACGTCAGATTCTCCGGAACCGTGGTTCCACTGTCAATTTTTTTTAGTTTTCTAACATTCCTTTCAGTATTGTCATCACAAGTTTCAAAATTATTTATTTTGAAATAAATTTTTAGTTTTGGGAACATGTAATACTTTAGTTATACGTGACAAAACCAGCCAAGTATGGAATTTGTTTCTTACATAAATTACTTCACTGAATATGTGTTTAAAAGGCGTATGATCACGATAAATCTATTTGTCAAGCCAAAGCTGTGTCCTCTTGCTTTGCCGTAAACGTTCCATAATTAGAAGGTTTGATACTTAATTGTCTGCTTGTATTGGAAGAATGTATTTTTAATGTACAATCTAGTGAAAAAAATGTTGTCGAAATTAATTTTACATATAATTTTGATAGAAGAGCATTGTTCGAGGTGCTACGATTTTCCATGGCAGACCTCGCCGTACCCAAGGATCCATTTGTAATCAACATACACTATTTTCCTTTTCGAAACGTCGCTTTCCTCCCTGAAATTTTAAGTTTATGACACGTAAACAAAATTCCGAGTAATCGAAACAAAATGAAATAAATCTCAATGGCTTCACAGTTATATGATCAGTCCGGTTTTCTAACTTTCAGACCGAGAAGGGAGGCAACTGCCCCAGCTTAACTTCCATTACTCTCTTTCTGTATTTTGTGAGGGGATTGTACTATCATATTAGCATGAGTCATCATGCAACTCTGATGATATCTATCTTACTTTCCGAGAAAGCCCGTTGCATGCTGTCAACAAAATCAGATAATCTACAGCTTGGAATTGCAGGTGAATTAGTTAAAGTTGTAACAAAAACTATTTTTCGTGGTCAAACATTACAATTCCAACGAAGTATGATTCTTGAGAAATGTTACTAAACACCTACCTGAAAATGATTTCAATCAGGAAAAGCATAGGTAGAATTTCGGGGTATGTTATGAGTAAATATCAGTTACCTGAGGATCCAACTTTCAATGGCTGCCAGTATGAACATGACTATCTTGTGGATTGTTACAGCGTGTAATCTGGTAGAAGTTTACCGACGTTTCGGAGGTGCTTGATGCTTACATCATCAGGGCGGTAATTACACCTCTGAAATGTCGGTAAACGTCTACCAAAAACACAGCGAAGTAACCCAGAAGACAGAAATATTCATCAGTTGTGATTTCAAGTTGTATTTGTTGATACACAACTCCGCTCTCAATAAATCTGTTATGAAATGTTCAGGTTCTCTTGAAACGCGATATATGTAATGTTTTTGAATAGTATACAATTTATTTTATTCAGTCTGATATTAATTTATGTGGGATTTAAGGTTCTGAGGTTTGACGTTTCTACGAAATGTTTGACGTCAAAACCTAACAAGATCATTTTCACATTTGTTCTCAGGGTGACAATACCTCGTGTTTTCGCCTCGCATATTCTGAACTTGTCAAAGAATTTATTTTTTTCATTTTATGTTTGGCATTATTTTTTTTCCATAATTCTTACGTTGATCGAAAAGTCACATAATTTTATTTATGGTTGCAATTCAATACAATTCGATTAATATCGCACAATATCGCTGTGACTATACCAGAACCCACGCAGGTCACGTTATTTTCTAACCTGCTCGCTTCAGTCCGTCAGATGTCTCCAACAGTCGAAATGTAAAGTTGTTTTTTGTCGAACACAACCCGTCCAGAATAATTTTCTGGATAAATTTCCAGATTATCTTCCACCAAACAAATAGAATCTCGTCTGATGACACAAGAAGTGTACAGGAGAAAACAGTTACGTTCGACCTTCGGTGTTACGTGATGATATTTTGGACGATATTCGTCAAGCTTTGTTAACACTGCGTATGAATGTCAATGAGAAAACTTTCTCTTCGGAATGGATTATTCTATAGAATTTTATATAAGGCTAAAAAAAGATTTTAAAACTTTATTCATATCAGGTACTTGTCATGCATAAATTCAATGAACCTGTTCAAGAAAAATTACTTAAGTACTGCAGATGGTTTAAACACATCATTCGAAAGATATAGACATTTTAGGTAAAAGTTTTCTTAGATTATGAAGCACGGATTAACCAAAGTGAATATGTTAATAGACGAAACATCAGATTATGAAATTCTATGCATTTTTAACGTAAGTTGAGAAACTTTTCAGTGGATTTCATCAAACATACGTTCTACTTAAATTAATTCAACTGAACAGGGCGATTTTTGAGACGCTAACAGACGCCCTGATAATCAAGAACCTCTCCACTCTTTATGGACGCCGACGAATCACCACTAAGTTTATAAGAACCCCGCCCTGTACGATATTAATCTTATCCATAGTCTCTTAAAATATTTCTCTGTGATTTATTTAAAAAATTATCATCTCGCCAACTAGAGTCATCTTCGGGGTCTTGGCCATTATTTTATTTACATTCCTTGTCTTTTCTGAATGTTAAAAAGGATACGTAAAGAAATTTGTAATAAGAACAAAACTTGTATATAAAAGGCTCAACACATGCCGGTACCTTAATAAAACAATATATTCAGAAAATGTGCAATAAAGTATTTGTTCTTTGCACTGTAAGAAATGTGTGTTAAGGCCTCATTTAAAATATTTGAAATACCAGATATATTTTCATCAACATTTTTTCTCGTCAGGAATAAAGATTTAACAATCTAATATTTTATTAAATATTATTTATTAAGAAAACTATTTCTGCTTATGTACACATGAGACTTACCTTGATGCTAGTGGCTCGAATACAATTTAAATTTTGTTTCACAACTGATTTACTTATAAATTTTGTAATAATCTTATTTTATGTTTTCATTGTGTGAAATGTCTTGGAGTTTTGTTGGACTTTGTGTTCTGTTTTTATGCCCACGTTGAACAAATATATTTTCGGGACTCAAAAATGTCGGTTGATTTCGCTATATTATTTCTTGTTTCTCCATTCTCGTAGCCCGCCCATGTTTTGTTTTCCATCCTTATATGAATATGCATGTTATCTGGTTATTAACGCGTCGATGGATTCGTGTAGAGTCAAAAAAACTTCAGGGAAAATTTATTGCCATAGGCTATTGTAGATTTTCTGAGCGTGCGATGCAATAATTACGAAATTATTTCAGCTTGGCTAAATTTTTTACTTTTAACTTCAGGCAGTATCATGAAACCCATTTCCTTATCCATATATTTAAAAGCAAAATATTTTCTACTACCAGTATACGAATACTAACTAGGATAGTTTCGTTTAGTCTTTATAACATTTAACATAAATTGCACATTAAATTAAATTGTCCAAAATTGCCTAAAATCAATTATTTTACGTTTAAATTTTACATTACAAATATTTGTAAGCTGATGACCAGGTAACAATTGTTAGATCAGATGATTTACAAAGACGTTTTATAAATAAAATGCAATAACAATTAAATATGTCTTCTTCCTCGGCTCTACAACCAAATAAAAATGAAATACAATGTTAAAATCTCACTAAATAAAATAAAATTAATGGAATTAAATTTTAAAAGTCCCATATGGTCGTAGCGTAATAGAATAAGTGAAGTGTTTTAATAATTTAATATTCTAACGAAGTTAGAAAAAGAATTACGATATGGAAACTAAACTATACAGATTTAAATATTGATATCGGAAAATTAAACGGAAATTTAAAGAAATTTTCAGGGGGAAACACGTTTAAAGTTTCATAAGGACACTGCAGTGAGATTGTAGCTCATAACGCTGGATGGTGACTCAGCAATAGAAGAAATTAACCGAAGTAGCTCAAATGGTTATCTAAATATCAGTGGCAGGTTATAAGCTGGTAGACAAGAAATGTAATTAAGTCATAAGACAGGAGTTGTAGGCTGTCTCGCTGTTATCTATAATCAATAAATACCAGGAACAAAATATGTCCGCTTCTGAAAGAGCGAAGAGAAGTTAAATTCCAAAGACAGCGGGGAAGTACAAAATTAAGCCGAGGACGACAGATAACAACAGACCGAAGTGCGTAACCCGTGAAAACAAATGACGATCAACGTTGAAAGAATGTGAAAATCGGTTTAGATTTTACAGCTTTTAGGAACCAAACATGTCTGAAAGCTGTAATAAGAACATTTGACTAACTTTTTTTACATACATTTTTGACGTAAATACGTCTATATTTTCGGGTCAGTGTCATTCGGCAAAAAGGGAAACGAAAAAGTGTAACTGCATTGTTATGTTACCTTGGAAACGTCATCTGTTTACTCGGCATTGTTGTTACCTATAAAACATTACATTACTTTACATTACATTACATTCAGCTACCACAGACCCATCTTAAGCGTAACTAATTCAAGTTAAATAAGCAAAGTCTTACTCAAAATTATCTCAATAGTGAAGCATTTATAAAGGAAATATTTAGAATAAAGCCAATATATAAACTTCCTTTCCGTATAGACGTATTTACGTCTAATTCTCCGGAACCGTGGTTCCACTGACAACTTTTTATTCTTGCGACAGCAAATATGAAGATGTTTCTGGCATGCTGCAACCATGCAGTCTTGTAGACTGACGGACGTTTCGGAGGTGTTTACTGCCTCCATTATCAGTGCGAAAATGGATTGTTGTCACAAGACGTTATTTCAGTCTATAATCAGTGTATTATTGTGACACAAAGCAAACGTTTTCTTCGAAGGAATATAATTTTATTGTAACTATCATCTTCACGGTATTAACGTTTCATGTAGAAACACGTCATTAAACTCTTTGTGTAAATGTAATGTTCATTACTTTTTATTGTCGGATGTCAGTAGATGGTAACATTTATTAGTAAAACTTTTATATAAATTGATGTATTTGGTAAGTGGTTTCTAAGATATAATTAAAATTATTACATGCCAAATTTTGTAGTTAAGTTTATTTCTTTGTGTACCTGTAATGTAATTATAAATGTGTGATATTTATACCGAAATGTAGATTTTATTTATACGAATTGTGATTACCTGCAATTTATAGCTGATATATTCTTTATGTTGGTATTAATTACGAAATGTAGTGGTACTTAAGTCTCCTGGTTTTATACGGGTACTTATTACGGTTCCAGTGGGAAACGTTTTGTGGTTATATATTTATTTTTGTACCTGGAATGAATTCATAATATACCGCCACACCAAATTAATTATCATATAAATATTATTATGTTGCCAAAGCCCTACAATGAAACATAAAACTGTAATATGCGTTAAATCTGTAGTGATTTGTGTGCACGTGACGTGTTATTAGAACTTGATGGTTGCTATTAAGTTAAGTGTAATATATATCATTCACACGTACCACTGACTTCTACCAAGTGCTAAAATAGTGCATTAATCATAGACCATAAATCAGCGTTAAATAAGTGGCTGAATAAAATAAGTTATAATATAAATACAGTCGTATGCATTTATATAAAAATGTTATTTTATGTGTATGACACAGAAACATATTCATTGATGAACGCTCCGTCCGTCTTGTCCCTGATTTCTTATTATGCTATGAGTCCCCAGACACGTAATAGAGATGTCCAATTTAATATAGTGTAATTATTAAATTCTAAGATTTTCTTTCGAAATTTTTACTTTCTTCAATGCAATGTCAACACAAAAACTTTGCGGTAATTTATTTTGGGGGGGGAGGTGCGCTTGAGTTAATGTTTCTATGCCCCATTCCACGTTATATGAGAGGCGAAGTGACCAATAACATCACCCATCCTCCTGCTGTCAACGTGAGAGTGACTGTACTACCTGTTCTAAAAACATTGAATTGACAATGGAATGTATTTTACTGCCAAATACACTTTTATTTTTCACTCGTCACTGTTGTGTCGAATATGTCTCCCTTCACAAAAACAAAAGAAAAATGAAGAGGGGAACTATTTGTTTACATCATGGCACACACCACAAGCCGGTCGGAATCATTCAAATATACGCAGAAAGATTAGTATTTTATATCCACCTTAATAGCGGAGCCTTCGCCGTTCCAAGATGCAGCCGTACCCCCCCCCCCCCCCGATACTTCAAAATATAGAAGGAAATTTGCGCCCCAAAAATAATATTACCAACTTTATGATTAACAATAATGATTTATATCTTATTTTGTCCCTCTTCGGCAAAATTACTTACAATAGATAGATCCCATAATTCAATATGTTTAAAACAATGTAAGTGCTGTGGGTGGGTTTATATCCGGTAACAGCCTTCTCGCATTCTACTAACCGATTTTTCCAAACATTGTATTGTTTACTTTGTCTCTCAAACATCGCGTTGTCTGGTACTTCGTGGTCGCCAGGGATATAGGAATGTCTGCGTCATTCTGAATAATAAATGGATTAAATGCCAGAAGAATGTCGAGACATCATAAGGGACTCATGGTCGATATTGTGACGTCATTAATATAAAACGTAGTCTTTCCGAGGAAACAAAAGTTTTCAGCCTTTCTGGAATAATATCTTAAATTTTTTTCTACAGACCGCATTTCAACGAGATTAAATTTTAATACGCTGCAACTTTTTGGAATTAAAAATTCTTTACACTGCCGTTGGAAGAGATGGGCTATTTATGGTCCCCAGTTACACCAAAAATAAGAATTACGCCTATTATTTTAAAGTAAGTGGTATTATCTAGAAAGTTACGCCACTGAGCATGTTTTCAGTCGGACAGGATTATGTAATTAATATATGAGATATAAACTGTTTATCACAGCGTTTAATTGTCGAATACCGAGTGATATTATTCCACCTAACTCTTAGGTTATGATCAACGATAGTAATATTTTATGATCTAAGACAAATTAAGAAACACGTTTTTAAAGTTAAAAACTATCATTTTTACCTAAACACAAACTATTTCAACAGTGATTGTTATAGAATTTAAAAGTTGTTTAATATTCCCTCAAAATCATATGTCGGAATTAATAATAGGATAAACTATTTACGGCGATTAGTTACAATAAAATTACTATAAAAATGTTGCAGAACAAATACGCAAACAAGACTCAGCCATTGCTGCACACTTTCATAATTAGCTCGAATGGGTAAAATTAAAAATGTACCCAAAATTTTGATGGGGAAATAAGACTATAAAATCAAAATAGATCTTCGAAGAACACGGTTTGAACATGAGAATTGGATTAAACTGGCTCAGGATGGAGTCCAAAGAAATTATGTTGTGAACACGGTAATAGACTTGAGTTCTTTGATGGCAGGGGATTTGTTGGCAAACTGAGTGACTATAAATTTTGAACTTTTATTCTGTACCATGGTGTTAGTACTTTGGCTAGGTCTTTAGTTAAATTTGTGTTCCGTATTATCAATGGGTACCGCCACGGTGGTCTAGCGGTCAGAACGCTGGCCTTGTAATCCAGGGGTCTCCGGTTCGATTCCCGGCGGTGCCCGAATTTATAACTTGTGTTGGGCAAGGCCGTGGTCTAGGCAACACGGAGTTTTCCTCCGGGGGCTTCCCCGGTTTCTCCGTGGCATCCCAACAATTACTCCATTCACACACAGAAGAAGGCAATGGCAAACCACTCCTGGATCATCTGCCAAGAACGTATATGAAAGGTCCCAGTCCGAGAAAAGGATGGAAGAAGGATCCTGTTCATATGGACCTGACCTGTCGTCATCTAACTTGTGTTGGGCAAGGCCGTGGTCTAGGCATCACGGAGTTTTCCTCCGTGGCATCCGAACAATTACTCCATTCACACACAGAAGAAGGCAATGGCAAACCACTTCTGGATTATCTGCCAAGAACGTATATGAACAGGTCCCAGTCCGAGAAAAGGATGGAAGGTTCCTGTTCATATGGACCTGTCGTCAGACAGAAAACTAAATAAATAAAATTATCAATAAGTTCGTATTTAACAAGCATAGTGTTGTTCAGCCATAACAAGCTACGCTTAGGCTACATAAGTCTTATGTGACTTATTTAAAAATTGGTCACATTTTTTTCTGACAGACCTTTAATAATCTTCATCGTACACATTTTATTCAGATTTACAAAACGTGCAATTGATATAAATAAGCGAAGAAAATAAAGAAAAATAATCATTTGTTAGTGTGGCAGAAACTTAATAACGTTTTACATGTACTTGCTACCACCATAATAACTTTCGAAACGTCGATAAATATCTCAATCTAAAAGACAGCCATCTTTAAGAGAGAAATTTAGTAATTATAAGAAAATATTAACGCGAAATTTTATATATTCAAAACGCGTCGTGTCATAAAACTGACGAATATATTTTTCCTTGTTTGCGACCTCGATGCAGATAAAAATATAGACACCGTGTGACTAACAGATGATCATTAGTTATGATTTATGTTTAGAGGGCGGGGTAACACACTTGTCTCCCGGAGTGGCAATGTGACTGCTCAATTATAACATATACAGCGATATTTTTCTGTTCTGAATTTATTTCACGAATACAGGATAAAATATTCTCGCCTGCTCCAGGAAGCAGACCTAGAGTCCCACAGGAACACCATACGTCATAACGAACAAGTATAAAAAGACAGGGATTTTGATATTAAAATTCCAATGTAATATTGAGAACAGAAGTAGAATAAATATTCTAGACCTTGGAGACAAAATTGAATTTGGGATTTGGGATTAAAGACTTCTATCTTCTCTGTGCCATCAATTCATCCATTGCTCTCGTAGTGAATATATAATCTATAGAATTCTCTGTGCAGATTTAACCTCTTACCAAAGCTTAAATCTCTTGGTGACAGAATTGTATAAATTTGAATTCAGGAAATATGGTTATCGGAGATGGTTTTAGTGACAACATTGTCTGGGTGTTCCCTTTGTTGTATATTTGTAATTACAGTCGGTAAGGCTTCACAATAAGATGCTTGCTTACATTGAAAGTGACGAAAATAAAGCATTTCGTAACTATTCATTCAGAAAACATCAGACTACAACACGTCATATGATCAAATATTTTACAACAATTTATTTAGATCAACTTTTGTAATATAATAACTCAGTAGGTGATTAACAGCTGCTGTATTAATATTATGGTGCTGAATTATTATAAGTATAGCAGCCTAGTGTGGGAGGATAAGGTTAAGATAGACCTTAGGGAGACAGGAATCTATGGATCGAACTGGATGCAGCTGGCTCAGGATATAGTCCAGTGGCAGGCTTTTGTGAACACGGTGATGAACCTTCAGGTTCCATAAAGAAAGTGGGCTGTTATTTGACAAGCCGAGTATATAATCTGCTTTTCAAAGAATATCCTGGACCATAGAATGAGTGAGTGTTTTATAGTTCTTGTTTTAATTCTGACACATAAACAGTCTTAATTTTAATTACCGCTTTCAGTAAAATTGGTTTCAATGTCATCAGCAGTTATAAGACTTTATCAGGAAAACAATATAAACTTCTAGAAGTGGTCATTTTCAATTTAAATGCACAAGAGTAAAATATTTTAACCGCGTGGTATTATTAAAGAACGCCCCGTTTTTTAAAAATTACTTCATGTATAAGGTTCTATGTTCCGTTACTCCAAAGGCTAAATTGATATTATATCATTTATTCAGGTTCCATGTTCTTAAAAAGAGTATTTTTTTTTACTAGAACCTGGGAAATTATTCACGTAATATTGGTGTAATGAAGATGGATTTGAATATTTTTGTATAATGTTGAAGTAGTATACGTCAGAAGTGTCAGATATTAAATCCATACAAGACTTGCCATTATTTGATAATGATAAATGTTTCAAGAAATAAAGCCCGAGGTATACAAGCAGCGAAGTCTTGGTTTCAGTTCACTGTTTGAGTCGAGCCTAGAATATTACTATGGCACAAACTATCATTTATTTCAAGAAGTACGCTCAGAAATAAACACAGTTAATAAAAACCTAAGCCCGATGAATCCAATCCACATCGTTACATCCTATTCCTTTTAATATTATTCTTCCATTTATCTTTAGGTCTCGTAAGTGATTTATTCTCTTCAGGTTTTTAATTTTAAAAATAATTACGCTGCTGTTAATAAAAGAAATGTTCTTGGCTGTACCACGTTTGGCGTCGGTTTGTTGACGTCGTATCTTCTGGCATTCAACGTCCATCTGCGCAGAAAATGGCGTCGTGTGTCGGGGTATCAACGCGTATCGTCAGGTCTCTTATCGTGGGCTCGTGTGTGTTATGCATGTCTTTCCGAATATGAGATATTGTTGAATATTATAGAAAGAAAATATCCCTAAACTCAGAAATTTTCCCGAGACTCAAACCCAGGACAGCTTTAGGGTTTGTGACCTTAGTTCCTGTAAGCTTGTCTCCAAACTAACAATATTTGTCTTAACAACTATCTTGTCCTACGCTTAATTTTGGAAATACATAAATCTTTATCGTCGGGACGCGAACCCAGGACAGTTTTCGATGTTGTAGCTCCTGTTTCTATAATCTCCTTCTCGAAACAAACATCTTTGATCTTGGTGCCATTCTTCTGTAGTGCTTATTATCCGAGTTACAGAAATTATCATAACTGGGAAATGAACCCAGGGTAATTTTACTGGGGTCTGGTATTTATTTTTGTAATCTTCTCTTCGAATGAAAGGATTTTGATCAAACCGCCATTCTTTTATCACGCTTAGTTTTGAGCTCCTTTTTCGATGGGTTTGACCCTAATATGATTTATTCGAGGTATCATAAAATAATAATGCAAAGTCCAGTTAAAATCGATATATCCGTTATCGATCTATAAGTTAACAAACACATAACCTCACAATTTCACCTTTGCGTGAAATTTTTACGTGAGTTTCGGCTTTGAAGGTTAAAATAAGTTTTGAAAATGTGATAAAATACAGATATTTGGGGATCATTGTAACAAATCAAAACTGCTTTCACAAGGAAATTAAGAACAGACTAAATTCAGATCGAATATGCAAATTCCAATTTACCCCGGCCTGATAGATCACGAACCTATTCTGGGTCATGGGTTGTTACATACAATCGTGCGATGTCTACGATCTGTCTCGTATGTTATGAATATTCTGTCAGTATCTAAGCGTAAAATGGAAATAAAATCATTAAGATGATTAGGTATAAAATTAAAACAAGACTTGTAGGTAACAGTCTTCTGGGTTTTTTCTCCGTGTAGTCTGGTAAATATATACCGACGTTTCTAAGGTTATTTCTGCATCCAACATCAGGGTGATGACTTAAATCAAGTGGTGCTTTGGAACCCAAAGTCCGTTTTGCATAATAACGTCTATGAACTAAGAAATTGAAGCGTATTAAATGAATTTGTTTTGTAAAACAGATTTCTTGACGTGTTTTCGTCTTGATTATAATCAGGAATTAGATGTCGCCGGTATAACCTTATTTTTCTTAACACAGTAACATGTGAATATTAAATTACTTTACCAGACATGTTCTCTTTAATACAACTGAATTGTAGGAAAAATAACTTGGTCTTGTTTGTTTTGGAAATCATTAGAACTAATTTCAGCTTTTCTTGTACACTAAAATGTTCGTTCTCAGAACGCAGTTGAAGTTCGTGTGAAATATAATCGATACGTTCCTCGTCCTTTGTAAGAAGTGATTCCATTTTGTATGTTTCCGTGAAAAGTAAGGAGTTCTCTTCTGTTTGCAACGTTCTGCCGTTGTCTCAGAGCCCCCTACAACAGTAGAAGCCTTAAAAACTATTTTTATTTTTTATTTAGTGTTCTGTCTGACGACAGGTCCATATGAACAGGATCCTTCCATCCTTTTCTCGGACTGGGACCTGTTCATATACGTTCTTGGCAGATGATCCAGAAGTGGGTTGCCATTGCCTTCTTCTGTGTGTGAATAGAGTAATTGTTGGGATGCCACGGAGAAAAACTCCGTGTTGCCTAGACCACGGACTTGCCCAACACAAGTTATAAATTCGAACCCGAGACCCCAGGATTTATGATATAAAGTGATAATATAATTGTGCCTGATGAATTGAAATTGATATGAAAAGAGAGACCTTTAACAGTTTTGAGTTACTACAAGAGAATTCTCTGTAGAGATCGATAAAAACATCGATGAGGATATCGATTATGTGTCTGCTTCGAGATTCAAAACCTCAGGCTCTCGAATATGGCAAATTCGTAAATCAGCGAGCAGAGATATTCCTTTATTTCTGGTAATGCAGTACATTTTAGCAACAGTTGTGAATACACAACTATTCTGCCTAATGTCATGTAGATTGTGGTCAGAAGTTTTCTTGGAATTTGCTGAAAGTAAGTTTACAAAATATGAAATGAGCTTCAGGGATACTGAAAAAAATTAAATCACAAAAGAATATACGTGAACTATTTACAGAAGTCAAAAAAAAAAAATTTCTACGATTCAATAAGGAGGAAAGTGTTTTACTACGTTTTCACTGCATTCGGTACAACAAAGAAACCATCTAAGCCAGGGGTTCTCAAACTTTTTCGATGGCGCACGGCTAATTGTAATTTAACACATTAAATGTACCAATGACCAAATGTTATTTATATAATATTAACTTCTGATTTTCTTACTTAGTTCGCGTACCACTATTGGTACGCGTACCATAGTTTGAGAAACGCTGATCTAGGCTAATTAAAATCTACTTATAATAAGACGAAGACTAATTCAGATGTCGCTGGCGTGCGAGTCCTGAGTGAATCATGTCAAGACGTTTCCTCTTATGTGCCATCCGATCCTGCTTCATTACGTTCTGCATTGCGTTTGGTTAGTTTGTTTTGTATCACTGTAAATAAACTAAGTAAAGATGAATTACCATGGACAAAGCTGGATAAGAAAACATCTTTAACTGGTCTAACCAAGGGTTAAAACCTAATGTTATATAAGATAATCTAACCTAACCTAACATAACCTAACTTAACATGATGTAGAATGGTATCGATATACAACACCGCTATGATCGATTATAGATATATGGTCGATAATAGGAAATACTCGAAAAAGGAAAATGGCCCTGTATTTCTGTAGTCTCTCCACGCGATATTAGCACCAAACATCTTTTACGTCACAACAATGATAAGAATTCCATTCGACTCTAATAATCGGAAGTAAATGTCATACATTTATTCATAGTCAGTTCTTCAGTGAAACAGAAGTCTACTCCCCATTATATTTTCTTTTTTGTTTCAAGATCACGAGATGAAAGTTAACAACCTCCTTTTTGTCTCACTCCTCCGTAATGATTTTTGTGTCAGCTAAGGCGAGCGAAGCCAAGAATGTGTGACGTCAGAACCAAAAACCCTGGAGCGAGCTCCGACGGATAGAACAGCTCTATGCAATTATTCTTAATCTTAAGAGATGGGATTTATATTTTAAATAACTCTCAACTACAGATAAACCAAGGCGTTTGGTGACACGCTGCAGTTCTCAATATTATCACACTGTCCAGTAACGCGGCAGAGCCGTTGAATGCTTGCGGTGTTAGGAGGGGTGAGGGGGAGGGGGGAGCACGAGGCTGATGATACAGAACTTATTTCGAAACCGGTTTCAAGGTTATGCTCAACCACACAGACGAGAGAGAAACTGTTACAAAACACGAGATGCATTACTGTAAACTGCTAGTCTGTTATGATCGGAATGAAATGACGGAACCTGGCACATCACGTGATTCATGCGTCCGACACCTAGCGGCTGAAATATGAACTTCAGCTTTATATTGTATCTGTTCAACAGCGTGATATCAGATACGGCAAATGTGCTCTGATTGCATTTATTAATTTTGAATAATCATAACGTAAAGAGATATAACTCGAAATTCCTATTGATATTGATGACTCCCTAATGATGGTTTGTACGAACGGAAAGTTGTTGGAGGAGTGTAATAAATACTAATTCGAAGTTTTAAGGGTTTCATGTAGTGGTATTATTTATTATGAAATATAAGGTTAAAGTTTATTATGGTTAAGCACCAAGCCATGAAGGCGTATTTGGGAGTACTTTTTAATTCGCGTTCGTAACGAATTTACAGAATTGCAGCTTTTAGCGTCTGAATGTCTGTCCTCATGTAACAAATCGAGAACAGCTGAACGGATTTTCATGAATTTTGTCAAATTCTCTGGCTTATTTACAATTTTCATTGTTATCGGATGAGAACAAATGGTACTTTACATGAAGACTTAACACGTGTTTGTTCGCCAGTCTTAAATGTAACTAGCCAAATACGTAGCTATTTATTTAAGCGAAAAGTGTTTCGAACAAAATTTTCAGCGAACAATGAACCACTCATTTATAGTTAAAGATATCTTTTACGTATAAACAAAATGGTAAACATCATAACTCGAAAACCATTTGGATGATTTTGAAAAAAATTGGAGGTCCATTATCTAAAATTATTAAACTATGCGTACGTTTCTTAAGTTGTTGACTCTATACGAGATAATCAGAAACTGAAACAATACAATGACTTGAAGAACATCATTTTGGTTATTATTATCATCACTTTCATATATACTCATTGTATTAGGTTTCTCATTGAAAATTATGAAAGAGCATAAATTCATGTCACAATTGTAATAAAACGGATGATTGAAATGAGAATCAGAACAAAACAGAAGCTGTCTAGTTGTATCAAAGTTGGCCCACAGATATTGGAGAGAAATATGACATAATTCTGTCCCTCTTCATATTCGTAATGATGAAAAGATAACCACAGCTTCCTGCAATTTCCTGAAAGCTGAACAGACATTTAAGTTGAGATCGTTTCGAATAGTCTACCTGAATTCAAATAACTGTTTTGTGTTTTATTTTGTAGTTCAGTCAACCATTTCCTTGTACAATATCCTATACCAGTGTCAACGAATTACACTGAAGATTGTCTCAAAACAGTCAAATCTTGCATACGTCAAAGGTAAATTTGGCGCAATACGTGATCACGTATTAGAGATCCAGGTATCACGTAGAGTTGATCGATCGGCATTAATTTTTTGGTAACTTTGACTCCAAAGTAACCCCCCCCCCCTCCAACACGTACCTAGTGGATAGGAAATGTATAAAAAAGTAAAGTAAAGTTTATCCCACTATACGCCATGTAGGCGTTTGGGGGGAGTGGGGGTATAGCTCCTCTCTTCCTTGACCTCGGCACTAGATGGGGGTGAGTGGTCAGCATCACGCCCCGGCCGGCTTTACCCCCGGGAAAGGACCCCCGGTACCCATTGTAGAGGAGGCTGGGTGGGCCCCAGAGCCGGTCTGGACGCAGAGGCTAGAGGAAAAATCCTCTGCCCCCGTCGGGGATCGAACCCCAGTCGTCCAGCCCGTAGCTAGTCACTATACTGACTGAGCTATCCCGGCTCATAGGAAATAGATAAGTCCAATTTATTAATCTTATATATAGTAGAAATATTTTATATTCTACAACACACACACAAATTTCACCTAACCTTAGCCTAACCTTAGCCTACAATAACCGAATTTATGGTTCAGGACGTTTCTTGCAATGTTTTGTTACAGTTGCTGGGCTGATCAAGAAATGCGCCGCTCTTATGGAACGCAAACGTCTTTTACGGTGTCACGAAAGTCTCCCATTGTGCCCTGGATTAGTTTAGTCCACTCAACACTGTCTCATCATATTTGTTTTTTTAACCATTTTAATATTATCCTCTTATACACTCTTGGATCTTCCAAAGTGTATGTTTCCTTCAAGTTCGTACGTATTTACCATCCGCTCCATGCTATTTACATGGCTCACTCAAATAAAGTTCCTTGAAACAACCACAAATCTCCAATAACATTCTCCGTGTTATATCTTTCTTACGTTCAAATATTCGCCTAAGAATATTTCTCTCAAATATATTTAATTGTTTATAATGCTGGCCCCGGCTTACATGTTTTTAAACATCCGTAAGAATGTTTTTTGTATTTTATTATAAAAAATTCACTGCGTTCGCTTATAAAGTTAAACGCAATTGTCACTTCCTCGTTCCCGGCTTGAACTTCGTAACTCACCGTCAAGCGCTCTCGGGATTTCTCGATACGATTCAAGTTTCACTGTATAGAATCAATGAAATAAACTCACCTTAACGAAAGAAGTTACTGGTGGGAGGAGAACGCAGACTATCGGAAGCAAATCTTACAAAAAGGACACGAAATATTTATTCACAGGGACAGACAGACAGACAGACACCCGGAAATGACGTCATAAGCTTTCACTCCTTATAAAATAAGACGAACTGTTACTTAGATGGACAAGGCACAGTGTATAAGTCATGGCCTTCATTAGAAATTTATAGTATAAAGCCAAAACTGTAACACGCTGTATTTTAAAGAAATTTCTGATATATTCCATGAAAGACAGATTTGAAAAATGCCTGATTTTAATAGACATTAAAGTCGAAATTAGAACTGCGAGTTGTTAAGGGGGATTAATTTGTACGTCGTGTTAATTATTATAATCTTACTTCTATGACCTTTAAGGCTGTCACATCTTTTCGTTGCCATATGTTTGAGATCAGCCCAATAATTGACAAGAACTCTCGCTGTTAGCAATTTTGGACACTTGATTCTATAAACATAATTTACACGAGAAATAAACGAGACATTTTTGAGTGTAAATGTTCTTACATGCTCAAGTACTTAAATTTGTCAAGGGCGACCTGAATTAACTCACAAATCTATTGGTTTCCACAATAGATTTCCTAATTAATGATAAATAAAGTTTGACAATGTTTCATAAACGCAAATTAATACCAGATGATTATGATATTTGATGAATATTATTTGTTTCAAAGGCGGAAAAACCAATCTGAAAATACGTCATATTCATATCTATGCGACATCTGACGTTCTGACCGTTTTCAAAATGTCGATTTTCACCCAAAAACACAGCAACTGGAACATGAAAAGTTTCACTAACTTCTCTTAAAACCAGATATTACAAACGGGTTCAACCTCTGCACATCGGATAGACTACACCCTCATGGCGTGACGGTTAGTGACGAGGACAACATTACCTTTGACCTTTAAACTTGAAGTCAACAGAGAAATATTGATTACCTTCATAATATTCTAATGTACATACCGGAAGTGATGTCTATGTTAATTGTCATGTAAAATTTATTTATTACTGATGTCTCATAGCTCAGGTAGACATTTCCTGTGATGTGTGACGTCCTATAAATTAGCCAAACATTTGTATCAAGAAGGTCCTTAATGGCCTCATGTTATCACGCGACGCGTTCTCGTGCATAAACTTCATTCTTCATTTGAGTGTCTTTGTGATCCGCTGGGAAGGAATAGAGATAGGATGTCCGAACCTTAAGGGTCTCTCTGTTAACTGATAAACTTTGATTCAGGGACTCAACTATAAAATAGTCTGTCAAATATGTTCCTGTTATATTATAATGCAATTCTTATACTCTATTTATCCATGTCTAGGTTCCTCAAAAACTGATTAATAACATCGGGTCCATAAACGGATTACTTATTTTATTATTCTTATGTATATTTTTTTTGTTCCTTCCTTTAAGACTGAAAACCTAAAAAAATCTTAAAAATATTTCACACAATAAATAAATAAATAAATAAAATTAAATATTAATAAAATACAATATGATAAAATTATAAAATATTAGTTTGATATAATATGAATTGTAAGATAGTAATATATATATTATTATTATTATGAAGACAAAATTAATGGTGAAAGAAATATCTCAGAAGAAACGAGCAAAAGTGTCAGGACAAGTCTACAAACTTAAATATTTTTGGATTAAGCTAATACCTTCTGTACATTTTGAGAACCTGAAGATGATCGCTCGAGTCGAAACATGTAGTTTAGAAAAACGAACACTTAAAAACGTTGAGACGTTTGTAAAAGTGACTAGATATTAAAGTTATGAATTGATTGTGTGTATAGAATTAACAAAGATTTATGGAATATAAAAATATAACAATTTGAATGTCTGCATTAGAACAAATTTTGATAAAGTTTGAAGAAATATGAACTACAAAGATGGTTGTCTCCTGGGTTGTAGAGCAGTGTAGACTGTGGTCTTTGCTGCCTCCATCATCAGGGCGGCGAGTAAACTTCTACCAGACTACACGGCTCAACAACCCAGAGGACAGCCATCTTCGGACTCACCACCGTGAAAACCTCAAATCCTATATCATATGATGTTTAAACGGGATCTTAAATACGGAAGTCAGATATAAACATTGACAACGCAAGATAAGGGAGGATTAGAGCCAACATATGTGGGTTTTATGAGGCCAATGTATGAAGTGATAATGAGAGATAAAAGTTAGAAGTGGAAATATTTGCGCTTGTTACGAGAACAGAATACAACTAAAGATAATACAGACTATGAAAATAAGTTTTAGTAACGCGTTTGAAGAGTGCCCCTGTATATAGTTCCACGACAGGCTACTTTATAAGAATACTAAAAATTGAGACTTGGAACACTCATTAAAAGTGCGGACCGAAAATATAAACTACAATGAAAATATTTAAATAAAAAGTTCTTTGGATATTTTCCATCGTCTAATAAAATAATAAAATTGAACGACGTTTCGGACATAGGGATTAGCTCTATCTATTGGGCTCAATAGAGTAGGTACCTGAAGACGAAGATAGAGCCTCATCTCCGAAACGTCTTTCAGTTTTATTATTTTATTAGACGATGGAAAATATCCAAAGAACATTTTATTTAAATAACTCACCATCGTCACGAACTTTTAGATTTGATAAACAATGAAAATAATTAAGCTATTATTCCAGAACATGCTAATAAGGACGAAAAATATAGGCCCGTTTTAATCAAATATAAAATTAAATCTCAGTTATTAAGAAATTAAGTGAAGTCAATGAAAGTCGTAATTTTGAGTTGATCCTTGGAAAAGGGTTTTTGTAAAGTACGCGTGATTCAGACTTTCCATATTTAAGGACCATGCGTTTAGATCCTTCTTGTAGCAAGGATATTTGTACGCGTTCTAGTAATGTCACTGCTTTTCTACGAAGTATAAAATGGTATACGAGGTGCGATCGGAAAGTTTCCAGACTGCGCGTATAAAAACCCGTACACTTATCTCAGTTATTAAATTCATCCATCACCCTCGAAGTAGTTCCCCTGGGAGTGAACACAACGATCCCAGCGCCGCTGCCA
>NW_019060092.1:855747-907300 GCF_000696155.1 Zootermopsis nevadensis
TATTAAGACCGTTTACCATTTCCAGCAATGCGCCTTGAGTGCAGGAATGGTGTCACCTAGGTAGGGACGATGCTTGCGCTTGCGCAGGCCTCCGCCCTCGGTTAGCTTTTTGGTTGGTTTGGTTGGTTTCCTATTGGCATATTCATCGCCCTGATGACGGAGGCAGTATGACCTCTGAAACGTTGGTTAACATCGACCAGACTACACAGCGCAATAACCCAGAAGACAGAAATCTTCATACTCACCGCTGTGAGAACCTCAAGTCTTAAATAATTATTTAATTTTTGTAAATGAAACGAACATATTATAACACTTACCCTTCATCACTAATGTCTGTGAATTTGTCAAATTGTAGGGGAAGTTTTATATTTTAAGTTTATTTGAAACGTTGTCTTTTATGATGGAAAACAATAATTAACTCTTTCCAAACTTCGTCTTTAAAGAGTAGAATTTTGATGATTTCTTTCCCCAATCCATCTTCAAGCATTTTCTTTACCATCGCATGAAATACAATTATTATACATTACTCTACAATATTGTGGGGCATCATTTATCAAGCTGATATATCTTTCACCTCATAAGACATAATTTTAGCTTTATCAGAAATCTTTATCTCTTTGTGAAAGCAAGTCGCGTGTTTAGTATTCTCTTCCGCTTAGCCTTTCAAGTAATTTAAATCTTTGCCGTTGTGTATTCTAATTATCTTACTCCTGGACGGTGACTCAGAAGAGGTTTCTTAAGTGAGTATTCTTTTGGTAAAGTACCACTTCAGTTTTCTAGGAACCACCGCATCTTTCGATGGATTCTCTCCTTAAGCAGACACAATACAGCATCCATTGTCAAACAAGACTTTTAAGATGTAATTCACACCGAAATACGCAGATTTTCAACATTTGTTCTTTGCAAATTCTGAATTATCTAATTTGACGTAAAAAAAATCATGTTGAAAATATCCTATGAAAGTGTTAAAATCAGTCAATACAAACGCAGTATGTATTCCAGGCGATGTAAAAACATGTCTTCAACATAAGATTATTAATTAATTCTTCTTTTTATTTATTTTCTTATCAAGAGAAACGAAACGAATTGCAATTTAATATTTAATTTCCACAACTTTCAACAAAATACATGAACATACTTTTTACGAGCTGTTTTTATTTTTTAATAGTTTAATTGTTTATTGAAAAACTAATTGTTAAAAGAATAACATAGATTCAAAGTACCCGGCGGTATTAATATTCGTCAACAAAAGAAATGTGTAGCTTATTATGTGTTAGTTTTTAAGACAACAATTTCAAATAAAGATGTCTGCCCTATCTTACTTTGACAACTTTGATTTCAAACAATACAAGTAATGAAATCGTAGTATGTGGTTATGGGGTCGAATTCTGATTAAGTGATTTATTCAAGAACCGTTATATTATTTTACATTATAAAAAGTTCGTTCGCCTTCCATGTTGTCATCGACGATTGTAGTAAATTAACAAGTACGATTTTAGGACAGTCCCCAATGGCATAATGTCCACACCAAATTTAATACAAATCTATACAGTAATTTTTGCGTTGAATCATGTGGACAGAAGGACGGATAGACAGATAGACATTATCACCCCCTTTTGCATTCGTCTAGTACAAAGGACAGACAACCGTCCATATGCTAACAAAGGAGAACACTAGAAAGGTTTTGTTACGTTATAACTCGTAATATATCCTTTATACTGTTCACTGTTACAAATATCGTTATGAATGTATAAATACAAATTGTAGCAACGAAACCACAAAAATCACATAGTTTTCAGCTCGTGGAGCGAGAAGGCTGATAGCTGACCACCAATTAACAAATCTGCACTGGCCTAAAGCCTACATCTACCTGTTGTCAACATTTGAGATCTGACGAGTCTATTAGTGATCGAGGTTAATGCAGTCTGCATTTGAAAACACCAAAATTTGAGCGAATTTCCTCCGAAACTTCGCGGCATACCATTTGAAAACTATTTAAATAGGCCCCATTTATCCTCTGGGGTGTGTGAGGGTCCATGTCTGCCAAAATAATAATTAGGTTGTACATGACAGCGAAGGTTTATACCGACTTGTCGTTGTTGGTATTATTATTATTAATCATTATAATATTACCATTTCAACTGAATTCTGGCACAGGTTTAACCTTATAAGTCGATTCTTTTACCCATTTGTTCAAGAATTCTTTGTTTTTGTCTTTCGTAAAAATTCATTCATAATATCTTATCTGCAAGAAGTTCAGCCGATGTCTCATTTCCACGCTGTTTCTCCAACAGAAGATAATTTCGTTTAGAAGCTCATTTTACAATTTCTAGTTATTGAAATTTCTTTTCTGAAGTGAATATATACATTTTATTTAATTTATAAAATATATATTAAATAAAATGTACATACCAAATGAATTGTGACAAACAAATTACTCGACAATATAATAAATAAAAATTAATGATATTTGTGGGCTAGTTTCAGAAAGAATCATATTTAATAAATAATATTAATTACAACGTGTAAATATATTCATATATCTGGGGTGAAGTATTTAATATTAATAGGAAAGAAAAAATAATTTACAAAATAAGAGAATGCTGCAAATTTTGGGAATTATGAACAGTATCATAAAATTATATTTAACAAGGTCATATTAGATTAATGAAACATTTTGTAGACACGCGGTACAACGCCTTTATTTCAGACGCTTCGGACGAGGAACACCTGGACAAATGTTAAGGAGGCTACTTGATGCCAAAACAGGTCGCTTTTGACCTAACTCTGGGCCCAAGTGAAGATTATTCCTGAATTTACGTCCTGGACTTTTAAATGGTATCTTTTTATGCGTTTCTGCATGCTCATTTTAACATATTTTTATTTAAATAAAACACAACGTACTGTATATAGTACAAATCATGAGGCACTTTGCTTTACTTCTTGGACATTTTGTTATAGTTTAATACAAACCTCCTCGTTACTCTGTTTTGGTTTGTATTCTTTATTTCTCATACCCGCACGTCTATAACTAAGACGAGAACAAACACAAACACTGGTAACATTATAAAAAATACGGTTGTATAAATTCCTAGCTTATTAGGAAGCAAATGGTAAGACAGAAGATTAGGCATTAATATCTACTATATTCTGAAATCAGAATTTCAAGACTATAAAGAATAAAAATGTCGTGAAATTAATTTATTAGTAGTGAACGTATTATTTTTAAGGAAAAGGGGTTGCAGGTGGCGGACTCTGAAGTAGCATCTGTATAACAATCAGAATATTTGTGAAATTATTAATACGAGTTTCAACATTAGATTGCCATTGTCTACCCACTGAAATCCATTATTCATTGTGTCGTATAAAATAGAGTTTATATAACCTTATATCTGGCCAACTTGCTGTATTATGCTTCGACGTAACTGAAAAGTAGGTCAGGGAATGGACTAGTCCATTACGTGAAGAGATTCCCGGTGACTGATATGCAATGCCAACCCACCTCCCCTCAGCTGGCCGCCGAGTGAACTGTTCCTAGGCTTGGCCCCGTAGTCTATCGATCGTTTACTCCACCCGCAAGTCGGAACGAACGCTCTCACTCAAACTCACCCGTCCGTCCGCCGGCTTTCGGGCTTAGACCTGCCACTTTGGGATGTCTGGTGTCCGGTGAATGTCGTGTAGTGGCGCGGGCTGAACGCATGGGTGTCGCGTACTTGTGTAAGTGAATTACAGCCAAAACCAAGCAGTTGTCAATGATGAAATGTTTTTAATCAGTTGCTAACACAGAAAAAACAATTGACATTCTACTAGCACAAAATTACGATACAATCGGAACCGCTAAACAGGTCTGGAATCATTACCATGTTAAAAGAATGTTACTTTAGTTTTATAACCCAACAGTTTATAAACGTAAAACATGAGAAATATGATATCCGTACAAACTGTCGGAGGAGTAAATGACTGATAAAACCGTTTTAAGTTTCAAAATGCGTGTGTTCGTTACAAATGATGGACATGAAATGCTATAAATGCGTTGAGTGATACGTATATATTTTTGTTCCTTATAACGACTGTTTTGAATCTGTTAGATATTACCGACAAAGCTTGACTTCAAATGCAGCAATACTGAAGTGTTACCTGTAGTGACTTTATGGTTTCCGAAGTTAAACGTAAAGTAGGTTATCTGTTATATTAGCGTCACAACCGTCTGGACTCGCTTGCCGATAAATCGACCCATTCATCGCAATGAGTGGCGATCGATAGTAGACTTATCGCTCATCTGAAACATAGGAAAGGCTTGGTGTTTATTGAGATACGCATTTATATATCGAGAATTGTGGTTAATAGTTCAGACCCATTCTTGTGTAACAAAGTTTCTAGAACTACAATTTCATAATACCAGCACTAATTAGATAATTATCTTGTACCTGCTTGATATAAGAGACAGAAAAATTACACGCGAGAATCGAACAAAGCGAGATACAAATAATTCGAAACTAACAGCTGGAGTGGAAATTTAGTAGCGTTTACAGAAAACTTAGATTATCTACAGAGTTTCCGTTACGTGTATGGAGCTAAAATTTATATGGAATGGTAAATTTGTTTGAAAACAAGATCTGTGAGAATATAAAGCTTGATTCGAACTTTGAACAATTTTGAAAACGGTAATAAACTGCGTCTTTATTTAAATTTATTCAAGAAAAACTTGCCTCATGAAACATGCTCAGGACGAAAGTGCTTGCATGTATGATCATTGTTATCACGAAACGAACGCCAAGCAAACAATCGGTGAATCTATGGGTGTTTTATGTTACCATTTCAGAACTTTAATTATTTTACTTTCTTGAAACAAATGAGGGTTTTGCTGACTGAAAATAAATCGGGAATGTTTTATTTAACATTGCTACGGTTCTTGTGATATTTCATACAAACGTTCCTATATTGAGCTAACATTTTATTTTGTTGATAATGGGAAACGCCTGCTTAATTTCTGGATTTGGGTGCACATAATGTCCTTTTAAAATATATTAAAAATGAACATATATTTTATTTATTTTATTTTGTGGTATTAATTTTATACGTTTTTTCTGTTTTGTTTTATTTAGTATTATTAATTTAATTATATGACTTAGGTATATTTAGTTCATTTACTTATTAATTATTTTGCATTAAATTAACACTGTACATTTATATATTTAGTTTATTTTTGTTTGTTTTTGTATTGTATTGTTTGTATTGTTAGTGCTTGGCTGTTATTGGCCTTTTTGGCTGTTGTTAAGCACTTTAATAAATGAATTGAATTTAATTGAATATTCTCATTACAAGTAAATTAAACTTTAAGACTATATAATTCGTTTTTGAATTAATTACAATACAAAACACATGATTCGATTTTCACGAGACGGTGTGTGACCACCGCGGACAGCTATCTGCCACTCAATTATTATTAATAGTTAATCGAAGACATATAATTTATGTGGTGAAGTTAGTGTCTTTAAAGAACCAACTGATAAGAAATTTCTTCACTGAGAACCAATTCTGACAGCAACAGAAAACAATTTAACTTGCTGTTATTCTTATTGGAACGGAAGCCTCTTAAAATGTAAAAGTATTATGTTGGAATAATTTGTAAGTGAATGAATTAGGTCAAAATATAGCAGGCAAAGCAGATATCTTCCTAGGTAATTAAAATAATAAAAAAATCATCTTCAACTTATTTTGTATATATTTTTGGTCCATTTCATTTAATATAATACATATTGTTTGAGACATGAATCATGCATTTATCAGTTTATTGATAATTGTTTGTCGAATATCTATAAACGTCCACGACTATGGGTCTCTTAAGCCGAAATATTAATTATGTAATTAATATGAAGATTATGTGAGATGGAGGATAATTTTGAGGGATGTAAATCTTAGAAACTTAATAGAGGGTGATTCCTTAATATTTTGACAGATAAAAGAAACAATCTAAAGTCCTGCAACTACAGTTTCTTTGAATGATAAGAACAGGGCTGTAGCTATATCAGTCGTTATTCTAGCTGTCAGGAGACGCTGTGCAAAATAGAAGTTACAGTTGTCGCGCCACGCCATATAAATCTCAACACTTGTCAATTTCAGCAGTAGCCCTAGGTGAGTGATCAGCTTCCCGCTTTAGCTGCCAGTCTCCCGGTAGAAGAATTCCATTAAATATGAGTCACAGCCCGTCTCAAACCCATTCTAGACGCGAAAGGGTAGGAGACGAGGTTTTTAACATTCCGGACTGAAATTGTCACGATTAAAGGTTACAAAGACGTGTTTTATATCCTGATCTGTTTCCGACAATTTTTAAATAAAATTTATATTACGACCAAATGTTTCCCTGCAGCTGACTGCGTTAACCATTTATATAATTGAAAAGGTTTCTTTATCAGGGAATAACAATGAATTCAGCGAGTGATGGGTCACTGTTATTCGGGTTTGAATGGATTTACACTTGACTACGCCCACTATTATTACACAGGTCAGCGGTTGACTTCGAAGGCAGGGTCTCTATGTGTCTATTAGCCTCAAAATGACAGACAGTCGGTCTCCAATACGCTAGACGTCGACGTTTCTCGATCACTCGGAAACATTTTATAAATTTTAATCTCCGTGAGCGGGTCAGATCTTCGAGAAACATAAATTGTAAAAAAAATTAATCGTGTCCATAAATCCTTGAAAGTTTACATAAGTTTTAGTTAAGTTTTTCCAATCAAGTCTTTATTCGCGTGTTTCAATTTCGCATAATAATTTAGTTTACTGCATGTATTATGCAGTTTATTAATTTTCATACCGAATGCAATTCATAAACTCACAAAATTGGCAGCGGAATTCCAGTTTTATTTTCCTAGGTCGAATTTCAGTTCATGTTTGTCATCGCCACCCCCAAAGAATAAAAGTTTGTATTTGCCCTAACGTGTAGCTGGCAGATTAAATGTCGGAGAAATTAAAGTGTACTTAAGTTAACTTTTATTATAAGTAATACGAAAATAGGACAGAATTATTATTTATCTTAGAAATTTTATTATGATATTCGTTGGTAAGAAACAAAAATTTTTGCTTTGTGAGATTTGAGGTTTTTACGGCTGTGAGTCAGAAGATGGCTGTCTTCTGGGTTGTTGCGCCGTGTAGTCTGATGATGGAGGCAGCAGGGACCTCTGAAACGTTAGTAAACTTCTACCAGACTACACGATGCTACAACTCACAAGACAGCTATTTTCTAATAATTTCACTTCCTAACGTGAACTTAAGCAGATAATTAAGGAATTATAATTTAGAATAAAATCGAATGTTTTGTTATGAGATTTTCTCATTGCACTGCTTGGTATTTGTTCCAGATAAAGGCCAGACACCTGATTCTTTGATGTGTTCAAGGAAGTGTTAAATTGGAAGTTCCTCTGCGCGACCAGCAATCACGGAAGGGGCAGAACTTACTCATAAAGGTCAGTTTTTTCCTTTTAATTTTAATATTATTCTAGAAATTCTGTATTTTTACTAACGAAATGTCTCAGAAGCCATTATTATCTTTGTATTTTGGGGGGGAAATCTTACATCTTTATTCTGACGGGGTGTCGTAATAATGTTAATTGAATGAATAAGTAATCGATACCTTTCTTGACTGCTAAGTTAATCACTCTCGGTGTATTAGAAGCTGAGCAACAAATTTCTCATAGATGTTATTGCATATTTTTATAATAATTTGAAGATATAGAATAAATGGACATTCTCCCCAGATATTTAACCATAAAATATATCTCATTTCACTGCCCTGAGATTTTAAAACTTGAAATTATTTCATACATCCATTTGAATTCGTTGTCATGGCGACATACAGGTAACTGGCCGACAGTTTAATTACCAGTAATACGAGACTGATTCTCGGTTTATTTGACAAAGCTCTATCATGCGGTCGTGGCCTACTTTAAGGTAATATACCAGCACGTGCCTTTAGAAACTAAGGAAAAACACGAAAATCATAAAGTGGAACAATGTATCACGAGGATCGGTAATGCAGCTGGCTGCACCAGTGGTACCGCACTGGTAATTACCTAGTTGGCTCCTGGGTTTCTCAGGGCGGTGGTGAAAATGTCTATTTTATTCTTTAAGTTGAAACTGAAGGCGGCACTTTCCTGAGTAACGTTGGTAACCTCAAGATCACGCGGTGTCAAAACTTACAAGACCACAATCGGTAACTCGGATGAAATTTGAATAAAACTCGTCACTTTTGTATGAGTCTGGTGACACAAGGGCAGTGGGATTAAATTGAATTGGATGTAGGCCATCCGGGTCTCAGTGAGTCTTCGGTTTTTGTCTTCGGTCGCCCGACGGAATACGCGAAAATTGTCTTTAAACAGGCCAGAGCCGATTTATCGTAACTTACGTCCAGTCCGTCAAATTATACGACAGGATGAGAAAGATGACAACTGATCAGTTTTTACATTACCGTTTAATGACCTACTAAGCGGCCAATGAATCCAGTACCTGATAATTCCTCGATAAGTTCCATAGGCCTAAGTGTTTCCATAAAAATATAAAAATCCTTCAAAAAATACGATACCGAACTGGATCCTAACAGTATTGAAAACCCAAGAGTTTCATCAAGAGTAAGACAGAATTCTTTATTTTGCATCTAAATTCAGTACTTTGAGCTCTGTTTACCAAGAATTATCTTAAGATTACTGTCCTCTGGGTTGTAACGCCGTGTTTATCGACGTTTCAGAGGTTGTTGACAGAATGACTATTACCGTAAAGGCAGTCTCCACTCTAGATACTGCACCAGTTAGTGAAGTTTCTAGACCCGGAAATGAAAATGAAACATTAACATTTTCACAAGTAGAACGAATTTGAATAGCAGTCGGCATTTTGTGTGTCGACAAAGAGTGAAGCCATTCACAGAGACTTCAAAGGAAATTAGTGATGTCCTACGTCGTCAAACAACTCACAGATCTGCTTGCATAACAAAGAGATGTTGAGTGTCCAAAAAACCAAAGGCAAACATCGTATTCTGTAGCTTGTTATCTCGCGAAGTATGAAATATAGTGTTCTGTCTTTGAGTTTCCTTTGCTGATAGAAGAAGTGTTGATATCAAATGTGGTTCAGAATCCACCTTACCGTAAGCAATAAAACTAGTTTCGCTAGACACTTAATCAGAGTGTGACGTTCTTGTGTACATGACATATTAACCTACATCACTGACCACATACCTTCCTCAGATGGCAATAGTCGCTCATCTAGCGAACAATTTCCTCGCCGTATATAAAACCTGATGTTACATTATCATGTTCGCAAGAGATCGCTGGTGGACACTTTCGTGAATAAGACGAATTCATTCCACACATTCGTGTCTTGAAGATCATGTGTATATTATTTTGGAGCTATAAGAGTAAACTGAAAGACTTTATTGACTGAATCTCATATTCTCAAAACTTTTGTTAGGTTAGGTTTGTATATGAAACAATTTTTTTTAATTCTCAAAACTTTTGTTATGTTCAAATTCATTAGCTTGGTGTTTTCGCACAACCTCCTTCTTGATAGCGCACCCAATCGATTTTGATTAATTTTAACTTACACGACCAAACAATATTAACATTTCGATTTATTTCATAATTTTGCCTACTGACTTTAGGCATTCTGTACATTGCCGGTAACACATACGTATTTTTGGGGCACCCTGTATGCTATAAACAGCTATAAGCATTAATTTAATAAATTTATCTTAACTAGCCTTGGAGATACCTCAGTTTATCCACACAGATTCTTCTGGGTTGCTAGTGTAGTCTAACAGACGTTAACAGACGTTACAGAGGTACTTGCTGCCTCCATCATCGGTATAATTGATGGAACCTAGAAGATGAAACGTCGGTAAACATGTAGCTGACTACGCGGTGTATCGGCATGGAAGCCAATCTTCATAATTATCGTCGTGGGAACCTTCGACCACGCCAAATTCTCGATTATTTTCGTACATATGCAACTTGGTTAAAATAGCGACGAACACTTAGATTTGGCTTATGGACAATCTTTCTTCGCTGAGAAGACAGTGACTGGAGTCTCGTAACAGGACACTGAGGTAGCAGAAGTCCTGCTCCACCGCATTATCAATGCAGGGTTACGTCTGTTCTTGATGCCACGTACCCCAGTAAGTGGATAGTTGAAGTGGACTTATCGGGTGGCCCCCACGGTCACCCGACTTCACACACCTAAATTTTTAATTATGGGGCTACGTCAAGGACAACGTTTACCAAAATCCTTGCGGGAACTGAAATACAGAAACCGTGATGCTGTATTGAATGTGTGTGAATTCATGTGACGTCGAGGATAGGACAAGATTGCATTTAGATGCGACGGGAAATTGTGAGCGTACGTTTTAAGATTAAAAAGCAACGAGTTTGAAGATTATTGTATTCTGCCTTTATCATTAGGGACATTTGTTGATGGATAAAGCAAGCATCTGTGAAACGTCGGTAAACGTCTACCATACTACACAACATTCTAGAATGTATTAATCTTGTAATTTAAATATAAACATTTAGACTACTTTGGTAAAGTCGCGTTTAGGAGCTCGTTAATCTGAAATCAGCGGAAAAAAAACTTGGCGGACATTTGATATGTCTTCTATATACATTTGTACTTCAAACTTCACGTCTTCATGAAGATAGTAAAATGTGTATTTGTACAAACTCTATAAATTTATGCCTTCTGTTAATTATAGACATAACCGCAGAACAGTGTGATTGATTATGACGTGTGTTGTGAAGTTAGTCACCCCAGTTGATATAGCGAGTAAACATAAATACGTTACAGATGACTCAAACTGTACTGGACAAAGTTTTCTTTCATCTTCAGCTGTAGACTGTAGCCTTTGGTTAATTTAAACCTGTCCATCAAGACTGTTAAGAATATCTTGACTGATATGTTGACCATCATTATTTACACATAAGTAATATGTATTATGTTTAATAAATTACAGACAGACTGTGTCCAGAATTTGCATAATTATTTGCGCGGGCATTTTATATTATTCTTGAATGTCCATGGCATAATTGCTTAAATATGCATGAGTCAAATTGCTATTAGTTATAACTAACATCTAAACATTATACTCTAACGTTATTTATTCTGAGTTTAAAGTTATTAACCGTTTTAAGTAAAGACATTTTTTAAATTATATACATGATTCATTTTTTATATTTTAAATTCCTCTTTTATTCGTGACTATATGTACCTATGACGTGAAATATTGGCGTATTTTTTAGTGTAGTTGTCATAATATTCGAGTAAGTTTGTAAACATGTCTCCTCACACACCCTTAATGTTATCCGTGGACACCGGTGTAATATTAAAGTGTTCTCATCTCAAACGCTACCAGTTATGCCCATTATAAATCCCCACAGCTATAGAATGAATAAAAGATTTCTCTGTCAGACGTGTAGATTTTCTGAAATTCATGTAAATAAACTTATATCACAACGCCAATGCCATAAATATAAGATTTGAGGTTGTAACGGCTGTGAGTCTGAATATGGCTGTCTTCTGGTATAGTCTTGTAGGAGTTTATCGACGTTTCAGAGGTCCTTGCTGCCTCCATCATCATGGCGATGAGTCGTTAAATTTCTACAAGACGATACGGTACGACAACCCAGAAGACAGCCATCTTTAATGCCATAAATGTTTAAGCTTGGTTGAATCCACAATATATCAATGAATATTTTCTGTTATATACGAGTAACTCTACCAGTGTGTTCAGACTGGTCTGTCTATAAGCTATTTTGTAATTAAAAATTATTACCACCTAAATATTCATGAGTTATATAGCCATTTTTTGTCAAGAAATCTCGAAACGTAACTCTTTTGATTAGACTATATTAAGGATTACCGGCCTTATAATTACAGTCACGCACGTGCCATTGAGTTATAAGTAAGATATTTATTAAAAGTTCCAGGCAAACAGTTTCTCGTATCAGGCGACCTTAAATATATTCTTTGCTGGTTTGTTATTTTTATTAACTCTTCAATTAAAATTATCTTAAAAATTTGATTTAGACTGTAATTACTTCATCACGCAGGGTTATAAAATATAACAAAATATATCCATTTTCCGCACGAAATATAAGAAACGTAATCAGGTTGAGAACTGGTTAGGTCATTACATTTTGAGCTATATTCCTATTTCTGGAGTAAGGGGTGTGTTTCTCTGGGACTGAATGTAACTGATAGGATATAAATTATGATATTGTTTGTGTTTCGTTGATTTAGTAGTGTTTATAAGAAATGTCACTGGTATTTTATAGGTCCATGAATCTGGAAATACTTTGAACCAGTAGTCTGTAATATTCCTTATCAACACGTGTTCAGCTGAATTCAATCTGAACAAGAAAGTTAAGGAAATAATAATTAAATATATAATTTTGTTCCTAAATTTAGAGTTTTTGTCCTTAACCTCTCTAGAAATCGATGATTTTTGTATTTTTTATTTGAAAAATGTAATTTATATGTACATTTGAATTAGCATAAGAAATATACAATTATAGATTGCTTTCCGAAGTATGTATACTGGTCCAAAGAACTTTCTCTGATGTTTACGTGAGTAATGTTTGATTATATAGTGTTGTGTATTTCACTTCAAAACATTTAATGTTATACTTACCGACGCAGACAGTTCTGTGATTCATAACGCTTTTAAAAAAGCAGCGAATTGTAAAAGAAACAGAGAATCGATTTGTTTACGTTGCTTACAATGAAACTAAACAATATCCTATGATTATTTTGTTGTGAAAAGCGTAAATTGTGGTTGTCCTATATTAATGACTATCAAAAAACGAAAGAAAATGTCTGTGACAGTAAAGCACTGGGATTTAATTGAACCATTGAAGCACGAAGTTCATCTAAATATTTTGATATCCGGCTCCTTTCTGAAAGAGAACACAATGCTACCTATTACAAAAATAAGTTGTTTAATGCTGTGTAAGGAAATAATGGCTGTTCATTCTGAGAATCATACGCACACCCATAAATAAATTTTGTTTTTAAAATGAAGTTGTTGGATTTGGTAGCAACAAAGTTTTGAAGGGTATAATCCATATATAAGGGGATGAAAGGTAAAAAGGCCTAATCCAACCTACGATAAATTTTTTGGCCTAGCATGAAATATGAATTTTATAGTTATCTTTTATGATATACGACATTGCATTAGCTTTAACTGCTAGACAGTGTATGCGGCTGTAGTGGGAAACAAAGTTTTTAATTTGTTTGTGGCAGGGATGGAATGAGTGCCTTTCGCAAACGTACTGTAAATTTTCGGGTTCCTGAATGTGTGCAGCGGACAGTAAAATTATTAACAGAAATAAGCTTCAGGTTGTGGTGTAATGAACGCGATGAAAATGGAACTAAAGGGAGAAAGAGGAATGCACAATAGTGGAAACGTAACAAACAAAAAAATTTACTTCGCAGTAGAAAACAGTAAATTTGAATAAAACGGAATGTAGTTGCTACTAGAATTTTTGAAAATATTGAACGGCATTGTTAAACTTCTTACTGACACTTTTAAAAAAGAAAAGAAGGAAAAATATTTTGGGATTCTTAATAGTTTTCAAGATACAACATTCAGAAAAGGTATTTATTTTAACTAATTCAAAAATGAAAGGCCAAGTAAAGCGAAGAACAGTGTAAATTGTGAATTTAGTAAAATATAACAAAACTTTTTCTTGCTATGTTAAGCACCAGAAAGTGGAAATAAATTTTATCTGTGTCAAAGTAATTTTATTCAGTTTCTCTGATGTAAACCAAACTATTAAAAACTTGCTGAAATAAATGTGTTTGATAACTAAATTGTTCTCAGAATATTGATGTATGGTCCGAAGACAGTCTGAGTGAAGATACGTTAGATACAGTATAATCTTTGGAGCACACTGAAATTCCAAAAGTGGTCTTGCGCTAAACACTATTTACAATGTTACATCCTTAAACGTATATAATAATGAAAGCGACTTACCAATTGTGAAGGCGTTGTTTGTTAACTGTAGAACGGTTTAGTTAGAAGTTATTGTTAGTTTTACGAAACTTCCGTTACTTTTATTTTTGGTTAAATTTCATACGGTTCGAGAAACGTAATATGTACCTATGCGCAATAGTGTGCTTTTATTGTTGCTGAATTACATACATATTAAATTTTCTATAAAAGATACTTTTCTATTGTTTACTCTTACGCTTATTTATGTATATAACTGTTGTCCTCAGTAGCAGAGAATTGGCGCCCATTTCACTCTAGTTCATTTCTAAATCACATAATAAGCCGCATATAGAGGTGCAGGGACCATAATCGGCCCGTGGGACGCAGGTTGATAACCAGTGGTCTATGTTTGTTTGAAAAATCTCCGGCTTTATAGTAGCAATCTAGTTTTGTTTGTTTGGAAAAGCTCCGGCTGTATAATAGCAATCTAATTTTGTTTGTTTGGAAAAGCTCCGGCTTTATAGTAGCAATCTAATTTTGTTTGTTTGGAAAAACTTCGGCCTAATAGTAGCAATCTAATTTTGTTTGTTTGGAAAAGCTCCGGCTCTGTAATAGCAATTTGATTTTGTTTGTTTGTTTGTTTGGAAAAGCTCCGACTGTATAATATTAATCTACTTTTGTTTGTTTGTTTGGAAAAGCTCCGGCTGTATAGTAGCAATCTAATTTTGTTTGTTTGGAAAAGCTCCGGCTTTATAGTAGCAATCTAATTTTGTTTGTTTGGAAAAGCTCCGGCTTTATAGTAGCAATCTAATGTTTTGTTTGGAAAAGCTCCGGCTTTATAGTAGCAATCTAATGTTCTGTTTGGAAAATCTCCGGCTTTATAGTAGCAATCTAATGTTCTGTTTGGAAAAGCTCCGGCTGTATAGTAGCAATTTCCAGTTATATTTGTTGCCTGGAACCGTTACTTATCGATGTAGCAGGCTCCATTTGTTCCCTGGGAGCGTTCCAGCTCGTGGTAGGAATCTGATTTTGTTTTCCTGGAACCGTTCCGTTTTCCACATAAAGGACTGCAATTGTTGTCTGGAATCGTTCCAGCTTCCAACTGCAGTTTCTATTGTTCATATGAGCAACCCTGCCGACTTCTTGAAGCCCCTGCATTCAAAGGAAACTTGATATGATGGAGCGGAGAAGCTAGCTCTTGTGAAAACAGTGTCTGTATTTCGCAACCTTCGGATCCATTTAGCAACTGAGTACGTACAGAGGCTGGAGATGGAACGAGAATTCTGCTACATTAATTTACTGCACAAAGATGGAATATCTAACGAGTGGAGTACGGAACTGATTAACTTTCTTGTATGACTAAGTGACGGAATAATTTGAGCCATTGGCTGAGAAAAAAATTTATATTAAATTTCAGAATTTTTTAATATATCCTACACCTCCTCTGTATAGATTTGGAAATTGTTCGATTAAAAGTACATTCACACTTTCATTTTTATTTCAGATAACTAACCGTTATGTTAATTTTGATTGAATCCTAATTTATTTGAAAACGCTGCTTTGGTTGCAAGTATGGAAGTTAGGTCATGAATTTAAGTTGATGAAGTAAGATATCATGCCCATTTTTAGCTGTATTTGAATACGAATAAAGAATCTTGAGTTTAACCAAAGGGCTGCCTGCTTACAGACACAATTCTGGGGACCTCCGGATGGTCGTAGATTTTAAAGGTATTATTTCTGCATTGATCATGCAAATGAAAATACAAAATGATGTGATGTATTGAACCTAAGAGACATACGACCAAGCTTCCAAACTCCATTAAAGCAACTAATTTTCGTTAAAAGCTACATTCTTTCCATTATCGGTCACTGTATCTAAAAGTCCTGTCTTCAAATGAGCCCAAAGGCACTCAGAGATATGAAGATTTCTGTCTTCTGGGTTCTTGCGCTGTGTAGTCTGGTCGATGTCAACCAACGTTTCAGAGGTCATACTGCCTCCGTCATCAGGGCGATGAGTATGAAGATTTCTGTCTTCTGAGTTGTTGCGCTGTGTAGTCTGGTCGATGCTAACCAACGTTTCAGAGGTCATACTGCCTCCGTCATCAGGGCGATGAGTATGAAGATTTCTGTCTTCTGAGTTGTTGCGCTGTGTAGTCTGGTCGATGCTAACCAACGTTTCAGAGGTCATACTGCCTCCGTCATCAGGGCGATGAGTATGAAGATTTCTGTCTTCTGAGTTGTTGCGCTGTGTAGTCTGGTCGATGCTAACCAACGTTTCAGAGGTCATACTGCCTCCGTCATCAGGGCGATGAGTATGAAGATTTCTGTCTTCTGAGTTGTTGCGCTGTGTAGTCTGGTCGATGCTAACCAACGTTTCAGAGGTCATACTGCCTCCGTCATCAGGGCGATGAGTATGAAGATTTCTGTCTTCTGAGTTGTTGCGCTGTGTAGTCTGGTCGATGCTAACCAACGTTTCAGAGGTCATACTGCCTCCGTCATCAGGGCGATGAGTATGAAGATTTCTGTCTTCTGAGTTGTTGCGCTGTGTAGTCTGGTCGATGCTAACCAACGTTTCAGAGGTCATACTGCCTCCGTCATCAGGGCGATGAGTATGAAGATTTCTGTCTTCTGAGTTGTTGCGCTGTGTAGTCTGGTCGATGCTAACCAACGTTTCAGAGGTCATACTGCCTCCGTCATCAGGGCGATGAGTATGAAGATTTCTGTCTTCTGAGTTGTTGCGCTGTGTAGTCTGGTCGATGCTAACCAACGTTTCAGAGGTCATACTGCCTCCGTCATCAGGGCGATGAGTATGAAGATTTCTGTCTTCTGAGTTGTTGCGCTGTGTAGTCTGGTCGATGCTAACCAACGTTTCAGAGGTCATACTGCCTCCGTCATCAGGGCGATGAGTATGAAGATTTCTGTCTTCTGAGTTGTTGCGCTGTGTAGTCTGGTCGATGCTAACCAACGTTTCAGAGGTCATACTGCCTCCGTCATCAGGGCGATGAGTATGAAGATTTCTGTCTTCTGAGTTGTTGCGCTGTGTAGTCTGGTCGATGCTAACCAACGTTTCAGAGGTCATACTGCCTCCGTCATCAGGGCGATGAGTATGATATTCTTCATACTCACCGCTGTGAGAACCTCAAGTCTTACACTCAGAGATATGTCTGTTCGAAATTAAGAAGCAAACGAGAGTTTTTAGTTGTTAGTGAAAAGTCGAGTGTTATAACAGCAATCTTGCTGGTGAACAGTTAATATTTCCGTTACTGATATCAGAAATGACTGTCTTGTTTGCAACAATTCTCTTATATTTTACCACCTCCCGCGAGGACAAGTCACATCTTAAAAAGAAGTTATTATGAGTTTTTGTGTAACCGTTGTATATCCTGTGGATCTACCCCATCATCATATCTCATCAGGAGCTACAACGTTTTTTTCCCCTCCAACTTAGTCCGTTGTATTTTCTTCCAGCCGTCTGGAAATTCTATGTCAGTAATGATCTAGCGACGAGCACTTTGGTCTCGCTGTCGCAGTCTGACAGGGGTCTCGGGGTGTGAGGGGAATATGTCTGATACAAGTCCATCTCCACTAACCATAGAACTTTCCTCTGCAATCTCAGTAGAACACTATTAAGGCCTCGGGGCTTTGATTTTTCAAGTTGTAAATGAACCATATTCTGAGTGATTGTTTGATTCAGTATCATGTGCTGGAATAATCTCCAGTTCTGTTCTCAGTAGTTGTCCTGTAATTTTGGATCATTTTGAAAGAAAAATGATTCAGATATTTGCCACATTACTGATGTATTCTCCTGTCTGCTAGTTGTGTGTGTAATCCTCGTCCACCGTTCTAAGTTAACATTTCGAAAGGTTCATTAACTTCAGGAAATCTGACCCCATGCCTTTGAAGACAATTCCATCTCTACTTTTCAACTCGCTGCACCTAAGTAAGCTTAAAGGTTCTCGCAAAGCATCTTTACATGCAAGAACTCTAGCGGTACGGTATTGTAATGCACAGCGGTGTAAACTTACGACATAGTACAACCTGCGTAGAATCCCCCAACCATTGTGCAAGCTTGCTTTTAACTCTGCGCAACTTCGTACCGCTATATCGCGCCTTACTGCTACCGTTCTTGAATACCGCGTTGATTTCAGAGAACCGTAAGTAACATAATGGTTGAATGATCTTCTTAGGTGGGAGAGCCACTAGCAGCATATCAGATTAGGTTCTTGAAGCACTCAGTTACGTTGTGTTGCATTAACTTGAATAACGTTGACGTATATAAGGAAATGTCTAGAATTTATATAATCACAGTGCGAACGTAAAAGACCATGCCCTTTCAACATAATATCTATTAATTTATACTTACCCGCTTATTTTCTTAATACGTAACAAACGAATTCATTGCAGTCTAATGTCAAAATTTTTCATAATACTTACCAAAATGCGATAGGGTCATACATTGATGTACTGTAGTAGATTTTTTTTAAAAATAAACAACTCTGAAACTGTAATTCTTTGTATAATGTAAAGCAACAACTTGTTGGCTGCATTAACAAAATAGAAACAATTCGAGTTAACCAGAATTAGATTCCAGAATTAGCAAAGAGTGTATATGGAACTGTGTTGGATTTCTCTTTTTCAGTGTCTTTCATAAATCATCCTACCATACGACGCCATGTAGCCGAGCTGCTAACAGCGTCATTAAATAAATCATAAAGAAATATATTATATCATACCATTCCATGTCAGTTCATGTCACACACACACGGGCGTATTCATTGCTACATTGCATTAGCTGAGGTTTTTGTTAGAACACTATAAAGTACAATTTAAGTTATAACGCACATTTTCACATAACTGAAAGTTTAATCTTGCCTCAGAGTTCTGACTGACAAATGAATGCGATGTACACAAAATATTGTGGTAATAATGTTGTCTTACAAACATGCCTAATTGAATTTTCAGACAGTAATCATATTTGTTTCGTGTGTAATGTTAAACTACCTCGCAGATTCCTTTAATAAGATTGTTATTTATTATTATTATTATTATTATAAAATAATTTTTCTCTTATCTTGTATCACCTTTTCGTTTTTAATTTTAGTGCTTGCCTGTAATTAGCTCTTCAGCTGTTGTCAAGCACCTAAGTAAATGAATTGAATCAAATTTAATTGAATTGTACTTGTAAGTTTCATATTGTACATCTGGGTTATGTTTTGTTTGTTTCCCAATGTTACCTCATTTTTAAGGCACTTGTAGATTTCATTATATTATATTATATTATATCCTGTACCGTTATAAGTGCTTGACTGTAATTGGCCTTATCTGGCTGTTGTCTAGCACTTAATTAAATGAATTCAATTATTATTAAATTAAATCCTAAAATTGAGTTGAGATACGAATGACAGCTGTTGAAATATATCGACAAATGTTTTGACCGATTAAAAAAAAAGGTATTCAGGATGTGTTGACCAAGAATTGAAATCGTGTTGGCATCTCATTGGATGAGAGCCAGCGGAAGTATCTTTAAGCGAGGTTCAAGCTATATTCCTGGAATAGAACAGTAATCAAGTTGGATGTTAGAAGCATTAACTTTCGCGTCGTGTTGTGAACAACTCATGTTACTTCCCTGCCTGTACGTGTTTCTTTGTTTGAATCTGTTACGTACACATTCTGGGCAACGTGTAGAGGTAAGCCTATGGCTAGTAATATAAACAATTCGGTTATATTAATTCCGATAGAAGTTTTACTTATTCGCAGGTTAGTTATTGTGGTAATATTTGTACATCGCGGCCTAAGTCTCTCGCCTCTTTTGCACTCTTTGCGCAGGCGCGCGGAGTAATACACAACAGCTCGCATTTGCTGTTCTCAGTACGTTACGCAGATGTCGTGACACAGCGAGTGTACTTTGACTGTACTTAACGAAATTTTTAGAACTGATTATTACCTTTGTATTTCAGCCAGGAACACCAATGTGATCGCAGTAAACATAAACACTGATATATTTAGGTTTTTATAATTAATTATACATGTTAACTGTCATGCTTGGTGTGTCTTTAGTTTCCCTAACCTCATTTCTTTCCATACTATCTGAAATTCGCGAGTTTTTACTTTCGCGGAAATTTTAGGGAAACTGGGCTTCTGACAACTATAAGCCATTCGGGTATTAGGACGAAATCTAATACGATGAATGATTAAATCGTGATCAGAATTAGTGCATAGGTTTTTGTGTGTATTGCAAAATAACACTGGCAAAAGTTTACTTTAACGCTTGCCAAATTCCAGGTATTAGAAAGTTAGTACAAAGATAGAACAGTATGTTAGACGTTAATTTATAGCTTTTGTCACATTGTAGACCAGCACACGGAGGTAATGAAAGGAGAATATTAATTATGAATGCTTGTGAGTCCCTGATTCAAAACTAATTTTCTGTCTGTCAACATTATTACAAGAACTTCGTTCTAAATTTATTTACAAGTGATATAATCGGACAGTGTCTGCTGGTTTAAGTCTTGTTGAATAAAACTGGTGTAATCTTAGATTAGAATTATGAGGATAGTGATAAATGTTTACTGAAATAAAAACAAACGTTTTAGTGTTGGATTGGAATGATTCCTTTCTACGTTTTGCAAACATTGTCATGAATTTATGTTCGAATTAACGACTTTACAAATTATGTCCTGCTAAATTAATATTTAAGTTAACTAATATGGGATACAAATTAACACATGCAGTATTACGTTGCTTTGAAATTTCTTTATATTTTATTATGTTACTTAATTAAGTAATAATATGTTGTCTGAGCTTTTCTTAAACAATATCTGTATATTATGATCATTAAAAATTTATCTGGCATCGTTAGTGATACTGCTGAAAAAAGGACGCACGTATTACTGGAATGTTTCCAGTTAACTCAATCGACCCACTCTCGTCGGCCTTACTGCCGCTAGAAAAGAAAAACAAAATAATTACGCTATAGCACGTATCTATGAAGCCTACTTTGCTGTACGGCCAAAACCTTACCCAGTTCAACCACAGTGACGTGAACATGTCGTCTGCCAACTTTCGGTGTTTAAGTTCATAGAAAAAAACATATATTTGAACCGTTTTAAGTAATTTTAAAGCTATAAGTAAATTTGCATAGCGCAGCTTCAAACTTATTGTATTTCTGAAAGCTGAATATAACGTTTAATAACATTTTTTTTAGTTTTGAGTACTTAACCTGAAGATGACAAATTAAGGCCGAAACATGTAATGGATTCGTGATAAACATTGAAACATATAAGATTTGTTATGTAGACGGACTGTCAACCTAAGGTTATTATTTTATTTTTTTTATTTAGTGTTCTGTCTGACGACAGGTCCATATGAACGGGATCCTTCCATCCTTTTCTCGGACTGGGACCTGTTCATATACGTTCTTGGCAGATGATCCAGAAGTGGTTTGCCATTGCCTTCTTCTGTGTGTGAATGGAGTAAGTGTTGGGATGCCACGGAGGAAAACTCCGCGTTGCCTAGACCACGGCCTTGCCCAACACAAGTTAAAGTTACAGAGCGTTCGCGTACAGTTTGGAACATGAACACTAAATTTTTATGTAGTTCGAAGACGTGGAATAATGAGACCAAATACAAAATGACTTACTTATTTATAAAGCGACGGGAAGAAGGAATTTGAAGGAATCGGACTTGGATGTTAAGACAGTTATTAAATATGAGTAGAATAGTTGTAATGCGTGATTTAGGGAGACGTCTGATAATATTAATATTAATGTAAACGGTAGTTTTGTATAACAAATAAAAAACATAGAATATGCCTATGTTTGACCCAAAACAAGCTGTCCATTGGACCCCAAGTAAAAAATATGTACGAGGTCGATAAAAACCACAGCGCTCTATTATAAAATATTTAGCAAATAATTTGGTGGGGCGAAACCTCAGTGTTCAACAATTATGAAGGACGAGAGCGAACATGGTAAGAAGAAAAAGAAGAAGAATTAATAATACTCAAGGCTGCGAGGTACTAGAGTCTAGTCGGATGCTATTGAATATCGCCCCGTGGCTCCTCCTAAGGTTATAATGTCATTTATTTTTAAACTCGGAGGAAGTTAATTTTAAATTTAAACGATAAGTAGTTACTTCACTACAAGCTGAAGTTAACTAGTAGTTAATTGTCCATGCAACTTTCATAGCATTAAATGGAAAAGTGGTACTGATTAAATTGGTTATTAAAATAATAAAATTCAGACGGAAATATAAAGAATTTAAAGAAAAATATGCAATTTTATAAATAAGACGTTTGTATAAAAAGTCAGAACATTTTTAGTGTTAATTTTCACGGTCTTGTTAACTTAACTTTATTTCTGGCATCAACACGTGAACACATTAACACTTAATCTAACCATTTCTCAGATACTGGTGAAGCCGATGTAGTACTGACTTCACCTGCCAGATTCAAGCAACGACCCCAGCTAAAGACTTAATCGTCTATTACATTATTTAAATAATTTATATCAATTAATATATCGAAAACCCAGTTTAATTAATTTTATATCTGTTTGAGTTCACCTACAGAGACCTGAAAGTTATCGCTGATGACACTAGATGTCAGAATATTCTATTATACGAAGTGCTGCAACTATTATGAAGCTTTAAGAATTTGTTAATTTATATTGCATAAACACCGGTTAGATATTTGTCTGGTTGCATTCACTGAGGCGTAAAGCTTCTCAGTAATTACATTAGATAACAAAATATTGTAGGTTATGTTCATTTGTAAATGAGACTAGATCTCAGATCAACGTATCCAGTCTCTTAACTCCGCTATATGTCTTCCTTATCGATCTGCAGTGTAGAATAAGTAATGTGCGACATCGTGTGAGGCTTTGGTATGCCACTGCATTACCTCTGTGAATTGTTTCTCCGTATTGAACCTTAACCAGATACTCGGTAGCTAAATGACACGAATCTACGCTTAAGACATCTTGCAGACTGTTAAAATATAACAGGGAGTTTAGACGTTCCAGTTGTGACTGTTAATATAAGCATCGCCCTAAATTTTCCTGGCAAAAAATCTGGTATAATTTTAACAATTATTTATTTTAATCCGTCTGATCACAATATTTAAAATTTCTTATAATTAAGATAATAAAATATCATTCATGTTCCATATCGATTGATCGATTTACATTCCGAAATGTAAATCGATCAATCGATACGGAACATGAATGATATTTTATTATCTTAATTATAAGAAATTTTAAATATTGTGATCAGACGGATTGAAATAAATAATTGTTATAATATTCATAATATGACGCAATTACACTATCTTGATAAGGCAGTCAAATAATTTTGTTGGGTGCCGAAAATAATATTTTCTAAGTAATAATTAAAATATTAACATAACAGTGGACAACCCCAATAACTACCAAAATATGATATTTGATGTTCTCATGGCGGTGAAATTGTGGACTTTGGTCTTATGTTTACCTATGTTCAACCTTGAATATGGAGACAGTATGGTAGTATCTTTCTATAAGTCCACGCTTCGAAACAGCCCAGAACATCGTCATGGGCAGCTTGAAACATTTGGAACATTCAAAGAACATGTACGTTCATATTAATTATTCAATGATAACTCGCACGTTCTTCATAAGCCTCACACCCAAAGTGACATTATTACATTACAGCGAATATATCTACTTTACATATATTTTGTGTATTATTTACCTATGGCTTACTTAGGATACGTAGGCGACCCGTTATTCAGTTCATGTCGCAACTTTCGTTGGCTTTGATCTATTAAACATTTGGTAGGACTCCTTGGATGAATGATCGGCCCGTCGAAAGGCCTCTACCTGTACACAGGACAGCACGACATAGAAAAACGCGGACAAATATCCATGGCTTGAGTGGGATTCAAACCCACGGTCCCAGTGACCAAGGCCCACGCCTCAGACCACACGGCCGCTGTGATTATCTGTAAATATTTATCGCAATGTACATGTTCGTGACATGCTTATTCATCAAACACATTTGTAATAGGCAATAACAGAATATTAATTGAGCACCATTTCATGCAGAAATATGGGGAGTAGAGGCTTAACTCCACCTCGGTACTAGATGGAAATTATTGACTAGCTTCACGTGCCGGCCTCTTTACCCCCAAAGAAAGGTCTGTGGCATGCTTTTAATACTAGGGTTAGTGGGCTCTGGAGCTGGTCTAGACTTTATGGCCAAGAAAGCTGCCTTACTGGGAATCGAACTTGAAAGGGGCAACTACTACGCGTACTGACCCCGGGTCAGGCTTGGTTACGAAATTATTATTTTATATTCTGTCTATCCTTAATTGTTTTCTAGTTATGTTATAAGTTGGAAAAACATTTTCTTAAGAAATTCAAGAAATCTAAATCTGATTATTATTATTATTACAGTATATTTTAACTATTGTCATAGACTAGTTGAAATTTATGTTAACGGGGATAGATTCGTTTTGTTAAAACGTATTGGAGAACAAACCAAAGCACTTTTTGGAAATATATATTTTATATTTTTAGTTTCATCTTTGTTATTATTTTGTTTCTTGTATTTAAAATTGTTATATTTTTTTTGTATTAATGAATGCCTGTCGCAGGTTCTTTGATTTTGGCAAACTTTAATAAAGGAACTGAATTTAATATATAAGTAACTTATCCTTTTGTAAATTGTATTCTTTCACCTGTTGTGAAAGTGGGACGAGTGACATAATCCAAAAACTTTTCAATTGTTTATGAATTTTCTGACGTAACTTCCACCGAAAGAGGCTCTGTAATTAAATCTTTCCAATTGAAATTCCTCAGTTGTAACTGGATTTCAGAACTCCTCGTCGTAAAGGGTTTAAATACTCTAAAGGGTGCAGAACTAGAGGGAACTTGACGTTTCAGATGTAACAGTCGAATAGAGGTCCTGTTCATCGCCATATAAAATTTCAATCGAAAATTATTTTTGTTAAGCTATTCGAATCAAATATGAGATATGTGAGGCATATAACATGAATGGAATATGTAAAATGCAATATTTTGTTTAAAATATTCATCGAAAAACGTTAGTAAAAGGTGTCCCTTGAGAGACGTAAATATATATGAGACTACAGTGTTACAGGGAATCTTGAAAAGGTTTTGAATAGATTCATATGTCTCAGTATAAGGTTCAGTAGCGAATTCTGACATCTTTTTTGGAAATAGAGGAAACTATTACTTAGTTAGGTATTTAACTAATTTACATTTTTTAATAATATAGTACATAAAATATTTAATATTTGTTGTTGTTTTTCTGTAACGTAGAAAGTAGCACAAACTTGGAAAACAAATATCAGAGAAAGGGAAACGAGGTAAAGCTAAAAAATAAATTAAAGATAGAAAAGAAATGTGGAGAATGAAAATGTGATAGAAATTATTCCACGTTCAATTTAATCTTGACTTTTCCACTTGATAAATATAAGAGATAAGCTATATCGCTTCATTACTCCGAGTTATTGTGATAAACGTACTGATTATTCAAGCTTATCTCCTGCATCGGGGGTTGCATAAGATTTTAATGGTGCATCAAAGGAATCACAGATAGCACGAGAAAAAAAATTACTCGCCACAACTCCTGTATCAATTTCATCCGCCATGAAAAAGACAAATAATTATAAGTAACAGAAATAAAACTTCCGAGAGAACTTTTAATGCTTAGATGGATAACAGTTAAAAACTCGTCCCGACGCTAGGTTAAAGGCGTCGGGTCGCCTGACCGAAACGAAAGAAACTACGTATCGATTTAAGTGCATGCAGCCCAGCTGAAAGATGACGTGTAGGGCAGAGCTGAATAATATATCAGTTCAACAGTTAAATATTGATCATTGTGCTTCATGTAGAGACGTCTAGCACGAAGGATTTTCTCAGCATCCGAACACACCTCTGCAGGCGTAAAATTGGAAAAAGTCCAACTATTTATAGAAAAAATATAAAACTTAGTTATTATATACATTTCAGTAATATTTTAAAAATATTTCATTAAACTACGGAGAGATAGATGGGATTACAAACTGCCAACTGACAAAAGGGAATTATGTAAAGTTCTAATTTTTTTTTTACAGGAATCTTAAAACAATTTACAGAAATTCACACAAAACAGTATTTTATGCTAGCTGTTTACTTTTAAGACTGTATATGGTTTTCATGAGATTTTAAGGGCTGAAAAATAAAGTAAAGTTTTATTTTTGTTACTTTGTTCCTGGGGTCTCGGGTTCGATTCCCGGCGGTGTCCGAATTTATAACTTGTGTTGGGCAAGGCCGTGGTCTAGGCAACACGGAGTTTTCCTCCGGAGGCTTCCCCGGTTTTTCCGTTCACACACAGAAGAAGGCAATGGCAAACCAATTCTGGATCATCTGCCAAGAACGTATCTGAACAGGTCCCAGTCCGAGAAAAGGATGGAAGGACCCTGTTCATATGGACCTGTCGTCAGACAGAACACTAAATAAAACTGCATTAATATCGTTATGAATTGAGTGAAATTTTTTTTTAAGAAGACGAAATTAAAATATTTCTGTTTCCTAAGTCATTGTTTAGGTGCAAACGTTAGCATCGTATTTTTTACTGACATAAGCCAAGCAGTGAGAAAGCAAAATTACAGAAGACTACTTCTGTATTCCAACTCTGTATCAACAAATATCTTCTTAGTACAAACGCTTTGATGAATCAGCTTGTATTTATGAGGTGTTCTCTGGCCTTCCCTACAGCGTTTGCTTGATGCATCATATGATGAATTACCTCGCTTGAACCTCGAGAATGAACTTCCATTATGTGGTTCTTAGCTTTATCTCAGTCTCAGTAAAGGCATATTAAGGTGTGAAAATCGACCTTTAGATGTCTTTACCCCCTTTTTTACTGTTGCAGTGGGGTTCAAACTATGTTCCTGTGAAAGGCCTTTTATCGACCCATTGTCCATCCCCCAGATGACACTTGACAGGGAGATAAAAAATATTAGGAGAAACCCTCTCCCTCGTCCACCACATTTCGAGCATAGACTGACCTGGGAGCGAAGTAAGACCTTCGCAGTACGAAGCCGGTTACTAACCACCTAAGATATGACACAGCACAGCTTGTTCTCCTGTATTCAATATTTACAACAAATCTAAAATATATTCTTTGATTTTAAATAAATTTTACAGTTGATGCAGCGTCTATTAAATAATAATAGAAGAACTCGTGGTATCTCAGCTGATTTATGGTTTCACACTTTCTGCCTTACGGATAATAGATCGAGTAGAATCATCAAGGGTTAATACCCTGAAAATATTTTTATTGTTAAAGCTTTTGATTTTTATAATCTAATGAACTAATTATTTGGCAAGCAGAATTTGAAGTTCTAACTGCGGTGAGTACGAAGATGGCTGTCTTCTGGGTTGTGCCGTGTAGCAAAGGAACTTTGAAACGTTACTAAACGTCTACCAGACTACACGGCGCTGGAACCCAGAAGGCAGCCATTTTTAGTTTTACAATCTATCACGAAATGGCGACGCACATTTGTCACACGTGGACAGCCATCTTTCGGGTACAGTTAATCGTTGTAATGGAGTGAGACCTCTAAAGGGTCCTTTGTCAATACCACAAATTAAAAGTGAATGAAAGGAGAGTCGTGGTGAAATATTGAGAGGGGAAAACCGAAGGACTTGGAGAGCATTCTGTCTCAGTGAAAGAAATAGGTAAGTTCATGGTTAAAATTGTCTGGCCGCATCGCCAGTCAAGAAATCTGTGAATCCCCGAACTAATGTTTTCGTCTTTACAAATCTCGCCATTGGACCAGTTCAATGCAGACCTCACGCCTACATGAAGTTTATCTAAACTTCGTCTTAACATGGTTTCTTGTCTACTCCCTCGTCTGTACCCACCAAGTTTTCCAGCTGTAAATCTGTCTGCATTTCTCATCGATGCAAATATTCAGGACCCTGTTCTCATACCCCTGTGTGTCCTTCCCCGAAATTGAAAAAAAAAAAACAGTTTCAGAACGTTTTAAAGAAAATGAAAAAATTGTAATTTTGTATATTTTAATCCTTGGGTGTACAGATAGTGCTTATTCTTTGAAGTTGTGTAAATTTTAACCACGCATGTATTTTATTCTTACACGGGAAGTACATTTGTAGATAAGGAACCTTTATTGCCTGATTCATGAGTTATATTATGGACATCTCTTTGAACTGTATGGATTTGCATATTTCGTATTTCTGCGTGATATGAAATAGATATATTTACCAGATAACATCATTACAGTTGCTTTCTTTAGATTTTGAAAAGTCGATGGTGACCCAAATAATGTAGTCAAATCAACCTACTCTCCCCTCCGATTCGAGTTTGGTGGCATCCACTGCGTGATGACGTAGCAATCGATAGAAGCTCCTTAGTCAGCCTCTAGGTCGATTCTAGACCTCATGGTCGGTGTTTTGTTCAGGGTCACGTGGCTATAATCAACGACGTCATATCTGCTACTGACATCATTTATGTTGGTGATTGTGTTGATTATGATGTAGGATTTAGAAAATCGACGATCAACATTTTTCGTGACTCTACGTAGCATTAAATTGTTCTTTAAATTTATTGTTTTTTTGATGTAGTTCTATGCCCTGTATTAATGCAAGGCATGTCGAAATGGGATGTAGATTGGGGAAAATGTGTTCTTTAAAGTTCAAGAAAATCCATGGTCTATCGGAATTTAATCCTTGAATTTTACGTATAAGAAATATTGTTTGATTTTACAGATCGGAATGGCTTATTAAGCGTTCATGTCACGCATAAACTGAACATCTTTATGGATGGTCATATCTGTCTGTCTCTCTGTCCGTCCTCACGATTCAGTCGCAGAACCATTGGACAGATTTTGGTGAAATTTGGTATAGAGTTTCTTTCAAGAATTTGTAGGTTTATTTTGACTTTCATAAATATCGACATAATACGGATTTAATGTATATTTACATAAACTGGTTTCAGTCCATTTAAAAATGTAAGTATGTTGTTTCATGAATACGTTTGACTGTAATTTAAGAGATCAGCGAATTCTCGACGTGCGTGGTACGTGTATTGAATAGTTCGTATTATTATAGAAACTTAAAGCCAAGACCTGCTATTTGAATGTGTGATATTTATTCAGTTTCTGATGAAGAAATGATGCACCAGAGTGGAAAGACAGTAGAGTTTCAAATTACGTTCTTGTATTTTCTAACGATAATAGTAGCGGAAACTGTAAATTGGACTGTAATACGCTCCAGGTTTGTGAAAAGGAATACGGAAAAACCTTGTCATACTTTGAGAAGAAACAAAGGTTGCATGATTAAAATCCTTTGTGTTCCGGTAGAATCATACCAAACATTTTTTGCTTCTTAAGTTTGAAATTAAATCTATTTTATAGTACTCTTAAAGTGTAAAATTAAATACGAGTGACGTCCTCCATTATCCGGATCACCATCATCATCATCATCATCATCACAATCATCACCGTGACGCTGTAATGATGTTCTTGATCAGTTGCTTTCTCGGGCATCTGGTAACCTAACCTAACCTCAATGATCGCTTTCTTTTTTTAATCCGTTTAGCTCGTACTGCCCAATTAATTTTTAAAGTTTTGTCTATCCAAATTATTTAAACCTTAAATTTCATTATGTATTCTAAAATTGTGGTAAATGCATATTCGGTATTTAATTCATCCAAAATACCCCAATTCGTTTCTCTCGTGACAACCAAAATAAAAATATTAGTATTTGTTATACTTCTCTATTAGTTTTCTTATGTTATGAAACCAATGTTAGTAAGAGAACAAACAATTTATTTTTAGTTCATATAAAAAGAATTTCATATGTGATACATAAAATTTTGAATCATAGAAAAGCGAAACTCGAACTTGGATCATTCGACGTATTTCGTCAGAAAACATTGAATTGACAAAGTATATTGTAGTTCAGAATCTCATTTCAGTAGTCAATATGGATAAATACAATCCAAATTGTTATGTAACTATTCTGGAGGTAATATCTTCTGTTCAGTGTTAATTTGAAATGTTCCTTTTTTACTAATGCACATTAATTTATATTCGTTGATGTTATGACAATTTTAAAGTTACATAGATATGAGAAAAGATAAGATTATTATGATAGAGGAATAAGTGAAACTAAAGGAAGCAATGGTAAATATTTCCAGACATTATACCCATATTTATCTGGAATAAATGAGAAATCCCTTGAAGAATGGTAGGTTAGGTTAGTTTATCCCTGCGGAAGGTGAGCCAGACGAGTTAAAGTCCTGGTGGGGTAACACAAGCCGACTGCACAGATTAGTGAAATTAAATTAAATTAATTATTGGGTTTATGTTCAGGCTTAATTGATTTAATAATCAGGGTGACGTTTATGTGGCGTCACTCCAGAATTACATCCATATTAATAACGAATAAATTAATAGATTGACCTGTACAAAGGCTCAGATTGCTTAAATGGCTCGGTTGTTCTGTATCGTATTTTGCTTTGAACATAAACATAAGCCTGTGTATATACATATTTCCTGTCACAACAATTTCCTTGCGTTATGTATGCGAGAAATTTAAAAAAAATAATCACAGGATTACGTAATAATTTTCAAAATATATCCAGTTACATGATGTGGACCCAGTATTCCTTTGTCCGATTATTATAAAATGCAGAATTAATTTTTTAATAAAATCACACATTTCTTAGACATAATAAATATAGTGTCACTTGTCGATACACAGAATTTGTTTATTTAAGAATTTGACAATATTATCTTCTAAAATATTGTGTTTCCAGCTATCTATAATTTTTATTATTATTATTATTATTTATTTTTGACTGCAAATGGGTTTTTACCCGGTGTCAGTGGTCCTACAATAAGACACAAAACAATAAGACACAACAAAACAATAAGACAAAAACATAAGACACAACAAAAACAATAAGACACAACAGAACAATGAGACACAACAAAACAATAAGACACAACAGAACAATGAGACACAACAAAACAATAAGACACAACAGAACAATGAGACACAACAAAACAATAAGACACAAAAACATAAGACACAACAAAAACAATAAGACACAACAGAACAATGAGACACAACAAAACAATAAGACACAAAAACATAAGACACAACAAAAACAATAAGACACAACAGAACAATGAGATACAACTACACTTATAAAGCCTTCCCATCCTCACCTCAATTTACCCCCCTTCACTGTGCCCAAATACGAATACATTTACCTTTATATTCTGTCCACTCCTATCAAAAATTACGTCGCTTGATATTCTGTAATATAATTGAAACACCAGGCATTGAACTAAGCCATGCGTCTTAATATATTTTTAAACGTTTCAAAATATTACTATTATTTTAGCCTGTTTATATTTTATTAGGGAATATTTACACATAGTGTCATCATGTACGTATCTTCTTGTGTTCGTCACCCTTTTAGCTTCTAAATCAAAGTTACGGATTTTTAAGACATTTGGTATGAACATCATGAACACTGGGGTCCCTTCTCCATTGTACTTTTTCTTAATTTCCTGCTATCAATAATAAAAGTATGGCGAACAGGCGCACTTCCGAAATGTGGTCGACACTAGCACCATTATCAGTGTCGGAACGTGACGACATGTGTGATAAGAATATTTGAAAAAAATATGTGTAATTTTTTGAGGTCTTTCTTCATGTTAGTATTACAAGTAATTTATTGTTGTGTTGTATTCATCTCTTGAAATGTATATGTAATTGACCTTCTGGTTTTTGATACAGAACACTAATAATAAATAATCTAATTGAATTGTCCACTTCAACGATGTTGTCATCTGTCTACATACCGCGATTCTAAACACCAAAATAACAATATAATTCAATTCAATTCATTTATAATAATAATAATAATAATAATTTAATTCCTTTGTTAGAGTATGTGCCAACAGAAAAGATGATATGACAGGTAACACTAAAATATATACCCCACTATGAAAAGTACACTATATAGAAGCACATTAAAATAACATCAAACTAAATCAAATAATTCGTCTAGACATTTTCCCGCGTAGAGAATTTTTCGTCAGGGTAGACAATGTTTTTGTTAAATTCGTCCAAAGATTTGCATCTAGGACTATGTTTTTTAAAACCATTAATAAGAAATTATACATCTAGATATCGTCAGAAATAATGGTTTTTACATTTTAACAATTTTAAATCAAACCATAATTAAGTAAAATATGAACCCGAACAAAAAAACATAATTATATAAATTGACAAATTTTCTTTGTATACTTTCTAATTGATTAGATTTAGCTAATATTTGATTATTATTTACTATTCAGGCATGCTGTAGCAATGTACTGGTTAAAACATTATATGAAAGAATAATACTGTCTAAAGCACAGAAATTATATATAATATAAGACAATCTCTAATTTCTTAATACGTGAGCACGTGTGTTTGAAAACAAAATAATTAAAATTCAATTGACCATGTAACATAACACCAAGATATTTTATACAGTCAGTAAGCAAATTTAAACAGTACTGATATGGTAATTAAAATTAATTCTGTTGAACCTACATGTGCAATATATAATTTTATTTCTCTGAATCTTAAGTTCCATAGCCTTCACCAAATTACTGTTAATAATAGTAATATTAAATTGGAAGGGATTCAAAGGAAATTTGTAGCTCTATGTTACACTAGATTCTTTAATGGCGTGTGTGCCTATAATTACGATGATATACTAATTAGATTAAACTTCTTATCGTTACATTTAAGGAGGAGGCTTTTGGATGCGCTTTTCCTCATCAATGTTTTTAAAGGCAAAATTAGTTGCTCATCTGTTTTCGATACAGTTAGTCTCTGCATACCCACTAGGTCTATCAGAGACTACTCTACCTTTACTGTACAACGTAATTTCAAGGCCAGTCCTTCTGCCAGATGCGTTTCTGGTGCCAATGCAGTCTGCAGGAGCATCGACATCTTTAACAAAGATCGTATTTTGCTTACTGATGTCAGTCAGCTTTTTAAACAATAATCATTGTTCTTTTTTATTATTTATTTAGTATAATATTTTATCTTGTATGTTGTTTGTCCAAAATTGAACTGATTTTAGTTTAATTATTACTTTACTTATCTATAACATTTAGTTTTTTACTTATTAGTTATTTTGCAATAAATAAATATTGTACATTTATGTTTTCAGTTCTTTGTTTGTTTGCTTTTGTATTGTAATGTTTGTATTGTTGTTAGTGCTTGGCTGTTATTGGCCTTTTTGGCTGTTGTCAAGCACTTTAATAAATGAATTGAATTGAATTGAATTGAATTTATTGTAACGTACTAGCTCAACAGTATAATATAATAATAATAATAAAATTCAATTATTTATTATTAGCGTTTTGTATCAATGCCAATTAGAGATATAACGTAAGAGAGGAACATGGAACACAATAAAAGTACAGATAGGTAAATAACGCAGAGATTATCTAAAATTACGCGAATGTAGAGGACATTTATACATAAAGGAAACTTGCTACTGAAAACACATCTTTTTTAATATTGTATATATATTTAGTAATTTATATTAAAATCAGAATAAGTATGCAAAACATACAACGCACTAGATCAAAGAATTTATATATTTAGAATGATAACACGGAATTAGTCAATACTGATGAGAGAAAGGGAAAAAATATATATACATCTATATTTAATGTAATTCACATCTAATACGTGGATAGCAATACAGTTATTGTAATATTTAAGGGAAAGTATTTTTTTTAGGTTTGCTGTATTTGAAATGTAAATTCTTTTATATTTCGCATTTGCTTATATTACATAAAATATAATTAAGGAATTGACATCAGTAATATGGGCGGAGTTCACGTAATACTTAGTATTTCTATAGTAGACATAATTCCAGGGAGAACAGTGGTTAAATATATTTTGAAGGAAACAATAGTGATTATTATATACTGTAAATTGTTATAACAGAGCATCAAAAATTGCGTAACATGTTCCAAGAATTCTGGTATCCATTAATAGACGATGTGTTCGTGACAAAATAACTGAATTATTTAAGGGTCGATAGTGTAGATCGAAGAGAAATGCTTGTCAGTCCTCTGTCCCCACAAGAACGAACTGTCTAAACCGCAAACATCATCTGGGGATGGACAAACGACACGTTAGAGACCCAGTTACACAGAAACACAGTCTCACCCCATCGCATCAGTAATAACATTAATTACAAGCCCCACGAATCCTACTTGACACCAAAACAAGATGACTCATCAGCATCACTATTCAACCACATTTTCCCCGGTAGATTCGTTACTAGACGTCGTTAATTTCTAACGTAACGAAATCCGTATTAAAATTTTTATCAAAGTGAAATAATTACATATTTTGTTCTCTATATTGCTGAGGTAGCTCAGTCAATATAGTGACTAGCTACGGGTTGAACGACCGGGGGTTCGATCTCCGACGGGGGCAAAGGATTTTTCCTGTAGCCTCTCAGTCCGGATGGGGTCTGGGGCCCACCCAGCCTGCTATCCAATGGGTACCGGCGTCCTTTCCCGGGGGTGATGCTGACCACTTACCCCCATCTAGTGCCGAGGTCAAGAATGAGTAGGAGCTATACGTGCTCTCCCCCCAAGCGCCTACATGGCGTATAGTGGGACAAACTTTACTTTACTTGCTTCTTACTTATATTAGAATAAGTCTAAATAGTTGTATTTAGATTTTGCATATGAAGTGTTGTAATAGAACTCGCCAGGTGTCCATTTTATATTTTTACAGAATTATTATGATTTTTGGGATAAAACGCATTTCATTATTACAGTTTTAATTACTTGATCTCGTAAGACTCCGTTCAGTAGAGAAGTAACGTTGCATTTATTGTATTTATTGTACGGAATATACCAAATATCTCATATTAACTCACTGTTATAATAATTATTCACATATTTGTTATTATTCTAGTGTTTAGACGATTAAAGAGACTTTAATATTAGAGATATCTACCATTACATTTCATACAACGTACGTACGAAAATTACATGATGTTTATAGCCCTGTATACCAGTATTTAATAAGGTTTATATGGAATAATGAGCCGAAATACGACTACAACTAATGAATATTTTTTCTTAGCGTAGAAGTTTCTATGAGTTAATAATACGTATATTTTTACATTAATTAGAATAGCTATAAAGGGAATCAATGTTAATATTACCTTGTATTTCTGAAGATGAAGATAAAGGCTTACGCTAAATTCAAGTATGGCGACAATCTTCTTATAACCCTCACTTGTGAACAAGGGCTGAAAATACGGATGTTTACGGCCAACACAAGTTTTCTTATTATTTTTTTTTTAAGAATTACTTCCTTTGGCCTATTCGAATTTATAATTAACTTCTGGAAATCTTTGTCAATTTAGATATTTTGTGGGACTGTTTGGACGGGATATACTGGGTTTTCAATTATAAAAATTATACAAAATATCTACGTGGAATCATTTATTTATTCGATATTTTTGTCTAATAAGTTTTATTTTCAGTATCGTGTATAGTTCGTCAAATATACAGAATCTCATTCCCAATTACGCAATTTATCCACCCCTAAATTTTCGTAAGACGTAACCCTAAACACTGACCTAGTTGCCCTCTTAACCAAGAATCAAAAGGGCCCAAAGTAAGCCCTCGGAACTCAGAGCGAAGGAAGACAGTAAATGATAGGATGGGCTTTCAGTTAGATTAACGGGAGACAGGAATGGGACAGAGTCTGAAATATTGAACATGGAATATTTCGGTGAACTGAGTTGGCTCTGTCAATAAAACAACAGCCTCTTCCATCGACACCACCGACTCTCAGGGTATTTTATAACTGTATTCTTCATCCAAAAACGAAACTGTGACTTTCAGATTGGAATTTGGTACAGGGTAGACTTGAATGTTTTCAAAATTCCCAAATATATGTACAAAAATAAGCTTAATTTATTTTGTAAATCGACATTTTTGGGGAAGGTATAAGGAACCTGAAATAATTACTTCCATTTGCGTCATATAAAAATAATAAAATACATTTACCGAGTTACTTATATTTTACACATGGTACTTAAATTTAAATATATTTTGTTATATTTCATCGTGATTAGTAAGTTAAAATAAAATGGAGTAGAATTAAATGTTTATTATCACCTGTATATTTAATAAAGATTGATGTCTTCTGGGTTGGTGCACCGTGAAGTCTGATCGACGTTTACTGACGTTTCAGACGTACTTGCCGCCTCCATTATTAGGGCACGTCTGAAACGTCGGTCAACTTCTATCAGACTATACGGCGTAACAACGCAGAAGACAGCCATCTTTATAATCGCCGCTGTGAAAACTGAAATTTTAGATTAGAACTTTATCGAGTTCTAAATATTAGCTACAAATTCATCTTTCAAATAAACAGGAGGAAATATATAGAATATGTTTCTGTCTCTATTTTACCTTCGAATTTCATCAAGGAACTTTGCTAATCTTTAATTAATCGTAGAGTTTGACGTGACATGAAGGATTTGTGACAAAACATAGGCTAATTTCCTGAAATTTTATCACGTGACAGGAGTGTTTTGCATGACTTCATTTATATTTATTTATTTAGTGTTCTGTCTGACGACAGGTCCATATGAACAGGATTCTTCCATCCTTTTCTCGGACTGGGACCTGTTCATATACGTTCTTGGCAGATGATCCAGAAGTGGTTTGCCATTGCCTTCTTCTGTGTGTGAATGGAGTAATTGTTGGGATGCCACGGAGAAACCGGGGAAGCCCCCGGAGGAAAACTCCGTGTTGCCTAGACCGCGGCCTTGCCCAACACTTCATTAATGTTTTTAAATTTAGGGAATTTTGTTCGTATTAACCGTGTTAGCCGCGTCAGCCCGGTTAACGTTTTTTAAAAAAGTATTTTTCCGTAATTTCCTGGCTTAGGCGTACGTCATACACTGGAATAAAGCAGAACCAATCAGATCAAATACATCACAAGTCAGTTCCAGCCAGCCAGACGTTGTGAGCTAACTTGTTGAGACTTACTGTCTCGCCAGGCGCCTGCCTGGCGTATATGTATATTAATTTCTGCTTTAATTTTCTACTTTTATTCTTGTATTTAATTTTACAGATGTCAGTTATCACATAATATTCTTATGTCAGTTCACAAACCGGATTATCCATTCCTTCAATATCTTAAACTTTATCAAATCTAAAACTTCTTGACGATGGTGAAGAGTCAATTGAATAAAAATTTTCTTGGATATTATCCATCGTCTAGTAAATATAAAACGTAAAACGACCTTTCGGAGATGGGATTAGCTCTATCTAGTGGACCCAACTGTGTAGGAACCTGAAGACCGAGATAGAGTCCCATCTCCGAAACGTCGTTTTACGTTTTATATTTACTAGACGATGGATAATATCCAGGAAAGATTTTATTCAATTGACTCTTCACCATCGCATTTTTCGGAGTCTATGTTCCCGTTGGCTCTCAGGAATCGGTTTTTATTTTCGATTATGCGATTAATCGATTTCTTTCGATCTTTCCATTCTGTTGCTCTGACCATTTCTTCCATCGTATCTACTTCCTTGGTCGTCTGTCAGTTTAGTGAAGATGATTACAAATTCTTGTCTGTACTGCAGATAGAACGAACCGTGCTTCTACCTGAAAAATATTCGCTCTGACCGTTCAAGGTTTCAAAAGTCCGTAAACACACGTTGTACCTATAGAAAATTTTATTTATACCCAGTTTTGTATGATGTCAATACCTATTATTCACGTCATGGGTGATGATAATATACGTAGGAGTAAAATATAAAGAAATAATTGGATAGTATCAACTTACACTGCATAATTTTCTTAATTAATGAAAAATAAATTAAGACACAATTAAAACACGTATTTTATTCTAGTTTTTTCACGATGAACAGAAAATATTTATTTTAAATGACGCAACCAAGTGCACGTAAATTATCCTCAGTATTTTAAAAGATATTAAAACTTTTTGAATAAAACACACGTCAGATGCGACTAGTTAATGTTATTAAATGGTCTTCACTTAAGACGACATGTTTCGGAAATCATATTTCCATCTTCAGGTCAAAGAAATAAATATTCGTAAGATCCTATAAGCAGCATTGTCAATTAATTAAAAACATTAAACGATAAAAATATATAAAAAGTTTTAAGATTTTAAACCGTCGAAGAAATTAAAATAAGTCTACCATTTTTACCGGAAAATATCCCGGATCTTCAAACCTTGCATACCGTGTAGAGTTTTGGAATATAAAATATGCATACAAACAAAACTGTTTACACTATGAATGACACTAATGCCAAACGCGTCTCGACCTCGAGAGGTCATCATCAGTAGACTAATAAATAACCATAACCTTTTGATTTATATTATATGATTTGACTTTCTTGTCACTGATGATGACCTCTCGAGGTCGAGACGCGTTTGGCATTAGTGTCATTCAAAGTGTAAATAGTTTTGTTTGTATTCATATTTTATATTCCAATACACTACACGGTATGCAAGGTTTTAAGTTCTGGGATATTTCCCGTTAAAAATTGTTGATTTATTTTAATTTCTTTAACGGTTTAAAATCCTAAAACTTTTTATATATTTTTATCTTTTAATGGTTTTAATTAATTGACATTGAAACTTAGGGAATCTTACTAATATTTATTTCTTTGACCTGATGATGGAAATATAATTTCCGAAACATGTCCTCTTAAGTGAAGACCATTAACATTAATTAGTTGCGTTAGACTGTGTTTTATTCGAATAGTTTTTATATATGTGAAGAGCATGACACATTACTACCACTTTAAAATATACGAACATGGCGGCCGTGGCCTGCATTTGCCAGAAGTTTGGTTTGCCCTGATTGTCGGGCGTGGCTCTGCCTTTGACGCCCACTCCACCCTGCAATATCGATCCAGTTGCCCTACACAGCGTTCAGACCAATGCTTCAATGCTATTCTAGGTACCCTGGTTGAGGTCCCATCGCTAACGTGACCTACTCATTCGCTCTAAGTCTGTTGCTTCAGTGGTAAGGGTATTTTACAAGTCGTTAAATTTTATAGGACTGGAATTTTAAATGTTTACATTTACGTTTTAAACAACGTGTTGTTTGTAGGATTTGAGGTTTTCACGGCGATGAGCCTGAAGATGGCTGTCTTCTGGGATGTTGCGCCGTGTAGTCTGGAGGCAGCAAGGACCTCTGAAACGTCGGTAAACTTCTACCAGAATACACGACACAACAACCCAGAAGACAGCCATCTTCAACTTGTTTACATTTTAGAATTCGAGGGTTCTTTGATATTAAGTGATGTTCACTTTAGAAAATAGTAACACTCTCGTAAACTTATTGGAGACTCCAGCAATTGTCTTGGATTCTTCTTGTCATTCATCACCCATATGCATTTATAAGTTGCATAACCTACAATTGATTTCGAATGTCAGGTGAAGTATTAAGTTTATGAATTAAATTGATATTTACACAATTCGCTTTGAAAATATCTGTCTTCTGGGTTGTTGTGCCATAAATTATACTACAAGTTACTAAGGGGATGGAAGCAGCAAGTACCTCTGAAACGTCGGTAAATTTCTATCAGACTTCATGGCCCAACAACCCAGAAGATGATGTAATCACATTTGCCATTATGGGAACCTAAAATCTCAATTCGTTTCGAAATGTAATTTGACTTTCATTTTGAAGTCTCAGTCAAATTCTTTGCAAAATTAATTACGAAAAAGCGGTAGTTGTAAATAATATATAAAAGACGAGATTTAATGTTAAGTTACTAAAATCCCTCTGCTCAGTTACCTCTGCTGGTATCCACAAGTTTTATTCATAAAACTCTTTGATCTGTTTTTTTTCAGAATATCGTCCTTTCTTGTTTCAGTGTATGTTAAATTTAATTTTAAAAAAAAAAAATTTAATTATAAAAACTTCGTGTATTCATAATTCTTGTAAGAGCTTAAAGGTCTGTTCAAAGTTTTATAAGTTGTGAGAAAGTCTATGAAGTTCTTTTATTTATCAACATTCAGAAACTACAATTCAAGAAGTATTTATTTTCATTTCATTAGTAATCTCAGGATACTGTCACCTTGAAACTTTCTACTCAGGTATGTGTCTCTTAAAGTCCTTATATGGTCCTAATAAGTTTTTCTATTACGTCATTGATATTAATGTGTATTATAATTATTTCCTCGCTTCAGGAAGTGGAAATAAATATAAAGTAGACAGTAAATGAATTAATAAGTATACTCGTAGTATATTGTATGAAGACGAATGTACTTTCAATGGTTACGTTAACATTAGCTCTTAAAATACCGTTATTGTACTAGTCAATGTGCGCCAGATCTCTGAGAGACAGCAAAAAACTTTATTTCTTTGTCAAAACAGAAATATCGAAGTCAGATGGACATTGGAACTTGTAAAAAGGCATCTTGATGCGATTATCGATAAAATAATCTTAGCCCATCAACGTACAAATAGTAACAATTATTTATTTTAATCCGTCTGATCACAATATTTAAAATTTCTTATAATTAAGATAATAAAATATCATTCATGTTCCATATCGATTGATCGATTTACATTAAATATCATTCATGTTCCATATCGATTGATCGATTTACATTTCGGAACATTTACACAACATGTTTCGGTTTTTATAAAACCATCATCAGGTGTAAAATATATCTAAGAACTTAAAACTCAATTATGATTTCTGTAGTTAAATAATTGTTAGAATATTCACAATATGACGCAATTACACTATCGTACAAATAGTAACATATTTAACGCTCTGCTTAACGTCAGTTAATTATTTACCGACGTTAATAATATTAGTATGAATATACTCTTTATAATACGTGTCGGCTGTTAGTACAATCTGGATTGGGTTCAGATTTACTTGATAATAGACATTAACAATTGAAACACGTTTTAAAATGTTAACATTAATAAACAGTTAATTGACGTTAATGGGGTATGACGTGTTTATATCTTAGTGTTGACGGACCGAAGTTACACTCTGTATCATTAAAGGGAATATTTGTGAAGATATGTAAATTTATATTACTTTTTTGACATTGTCCTTCCATCTTCTCTTTGGTCTATAATTTGTCTTCCTCTCTATCGGAACCCAATTTTATGTCTTCTCTGGTGGTTTATTCTTCTCCTTCCTCTGCAAGTGTCCGAACTATTTTCGCCTCTTAACTTCGTCAACAATCTTTCTACTTCGACGTCTCTCCTTAATTCCTCATTACTAACCTCCCAAGCCTCTACATTCCACGAGTTATTTTCAGAAAATTCATTTCTAATGCGTGAACCATGGCCCCATTTCTTTTGTTACTATTCTATTTTTCCAACCCGTACGTGCAAGTAATTCCTATAATGGTATTACAAATACTTATTTTTCGTATTCCTTGTTATTTTTTCACTCTATAATAGAAAGTTTAAGTAAAGATTTTAAAATTTCTGGGAGGATTTTAACTCGGTTTTCTTGTCAGAAAATTTGTACCGTACTTTCTAGATTTTAAAACGCCATCGAATTTAAGACATACTTTTGATATAGTAATTGGTTTTCAAAATACGTTGTATCTTTCTTAGGCACCATAAATTATAAGACGAGCTCCGATTTCAAAATTTTAAAATGTAAAAAATGTGCGTTTTAAAATTGAAGAAATTCTGTATTTCAAATCTTAAATTTTGTGAGAAGTAAAAGACAAGAACACCCTTATGAAAATTTAAAATAACTTGTTTCATTCTGTCATTATTAATTTTTTCTTTCTGTCTTTCAAATTCAACGAAAGTACATAGGATATTCTTAATACCGTAACAAACTGTTTGGTAGGAAGAGACTAGTTAGGAATTTTACGCTGATAAATTGATGACCTCTGTTTTCCTCTTTGTTTGGAACACTGAAAAGGAATCATCTTCCACTTTATTGGATTGTGTGTATCGGGAGGTGACGGTGGCTTCTGTCAACTGCCAACTGATTCACAAAATATTTTAAAATAAAAATAATAATAAACGTGTAGAAAGAATGATCCGAGTTCTGAACTGTATAAATAAAATTCTGACGCATTATCGAGTTTCGGAACTCAGCCGAAATATTTTATCATTCTCTCCATTCGACAGGATGTAGCTAGAATGTGAGGAATATTCTATAGAATTTTGATGTATTGTAGGTTGGATACCATTAAAATTTCGGCAAGAACATAATCATAATTCATCAACCTAAAAATTACCTATACGTATTTTAATTCTGAATGCTGATTCTTGTGATGTCTTTTGAAAATTAAAATTAGACAAGGCACATCGCGGACTGTTTGTTTTCCTTTTAAATAAAAGACTAATTTTTAAATCAAACCTGAAATAGTAGGTGTTGATACACTTAAAGTTTTAATGGAATTTTTTATCTTCAAGTAAACAAGGAGCTTAAAAAATGTGGTTGAGTTTGTCGGTAACAATTTTATGGAATTGAATGTGAGGCGTGATAAAATGGACAACGTATTTTATTGTTTTCTTAGTGATATAGCACGATATTTTTTGCTAGTCTTTATTTTAAAATTTGAGAAGGTTAATTGGCTGGCAACTGTGAATGTCTACATAACCTCATGAGCAAATCTTCTGACTACATTTTATTTGTCAGTTACTTTAATATTTACGACAAAATCCTCTGAAAATTTTTGATTTATAAATTCGTCTTATGCATTTTTCATTATACAAAATACTATTATTATTCAGTGTTCTAACGACAGGTCCATTGCTCTGCCCAAAAAGAGCTCTCCAGTTGTCCCTATTCTCGGCTTCTCGCTTTAATTCCTGGAACGTCATCTTCTTTCCTTGTTTAAGGTCGTCGGTTAGCTGTATCAATCTTCTTCCTAGTCCTCTCTTTCCTTCAACCTGGCCTTCGGTGATATCACTCATTAATCCATTCCTTCTCATAATATGTCCCAGCCAGTTGGCTTTCCTTCGTGTAATCTTTGCTCGTTGACTCTCCTCAATACTTCTTCGTTGGTCACTCGATCCGTCCACCTGATCTTCTCTATTCTTCTCCAACACCACATTTCAAAACTCTCCACGTATTTCTGTCCCTTTTTCCTGAGTGTCCAAGTCTCTGCTCCATATGTAACACTTCACTAGTTTCTTCTTCATCTCCAAGCCCAACTTGCTAGTGAGAAGTATCCTCTTCTTGACGAAAGCTGCCTTGGCCATGGCTATCCTTGCTTTTACTTCCTTGGTGCACAGAGCGTCCGTCGTGACTATGCTTCCCAAGTACTTGAAATGCTCCACATTCTCCATCTGTTGGTTTCCAATTACAACGTTCAATATGAGGATAGCACCGAGAGCAGAACAAAATACTATATTCATACAAAAATATAATACGTGTTCTCTGGAAATATTATTAATTGTACTGAGCAAGGTTCTTTAGAAGTTAACAGTCACTCAGTGAGATAAGAAATTCTGTCTTTTATAGAGCCATTACCGTCCTCAGAAGAATCTTAAATTGGATATTTCCTCAGCATTATATATTCACTCCACATCATCATATCTTATTTCTTTAATAGTAATTCTAATACCCTTTTTCCACATTAGACATCATCTCCTAAGCTCTGTCTTTCTTTCGGGTGTTTGGAATAAAATGTGAATATTTGGTGCCTCCCACGAACGTAAAATGTCTTGTCCATTTCATTCTGCTCGACTTGAAAATTCTACTAATATGTCGTGTAGAGATAAGATTATTAAACTGTTTCTCATGTAATTTTTCCTGTCTGCGACTGTTTATTTCCTCTTAATTTCCAAATATTATCTTCATTGCCTTATTATCAAACAGTCACTCTGCATTCTTCAATTAACGTGAGATGAAAAATTTAAAATTTTATAAAAGACCGGGAAACATTATTTTCAGTATAATTTCATTATTTCGCTTTTAGATGGGAACGGGGAAGATAAAATATTTCGTACTAAATGATAGTATTTTCCCAGATATTATCAATTATTAATTACTTCATGCAATTTGTTAATATCAACCTATGAACGTTACTGTAGAATTTAAATTTGTATTACCATTCTTTATTTTATTACATTGTCTTGCATTCTGTTCACTTGGACATGTAATTAGGTGTGTTTAAGTATATTTATATACATCATCTCTGTATATACAACGTAAATACAGAGACTACCAGATTTTTAAACATTAATTTCATAGAGGCTGTTTAAATTGCATTTTCCTTTAACCCACATCAACATTCATACTATGTTAACTCGCCGATATGTTCTTGAATCGCCTTTAACGAGGCGAAGGTCTGTATGCTACGATTTACATGTCATTATTTTCCAAACTAAATTTCACGGGATTTTCTGAGTCTCGACTCTTCTGCATCTACAGATAGAATGCTCCGAGATAAAATGTTTTTTCAGTCTTATTCATTACACGTAAGACTAACAAGTATCTTTGAAAGGTAGTAAAATACATTACCAGTGTATGTGTATTGAGAGATACACTTTGATAATTTTAAATACCTTGCACAGTGTCATTCTGTACTTGAAGATATCAACGAAACTGGTTACAGCTTTTAATTATGTTGTAAATCTACATTTCTTACACCAGATTGTGTTTAAACTACACTCTTTACACTTCAGACTACACAATTTACAGTTTGTTTACAATCGCTTTTGCTATCGTAAATATAATCCTCTTGTCACACAATCGAGTTTCGCGTTTAGTGTATGTTGTGATGTTTGTAATCATTAATATCTGTGCACAAGAAAAGAGAATTAATATATTTATAGACATTTATAACTAAAATGAGTAGATGCACAGATGGAATAATTTTGTTTATCGGCTTAAACTGGTCCTTCAGAACCTAAATACGAGGCGCGTCCCAAAAGTAAGTTTCCCTGGGGCCGTTTACAGAAACAAAACACAATTTCATGGAAATATTTATTGCAACAGATACAGCAAGTGTCCAGCTATTTTTCAACATATTCGCCACCGGAATTGAGACATTTGCACCAGCGACGCACCATCTGCTTGCTCATGACGTTAGGCCCATAGACCCGGCACAGCTGACGATGAATTTCGATCGGCGCTATGCTCTGTGCATTCAAAAACTTTATCACTGACCGCACTTCACAGTCGGCGGGAGCTGGAATAAGAACCTCCATCTTCAACAGCTGCAACGATGCTACTGTGAGAACGCGGGAAGTACCGTTAGTGCATGCGCCATGCTACGTCATTGCTCTATCACGTATGCACAGTCGCTTCGCGCAATATAAGGTTTGCTAGCTGTGGGACGAGTGGGAAACTTACTTTTGGGACGCGCCTCGTAAATCCATAAATCATGTTCCTTGATCCTTGAATCGATCGTTGTAATATTAGTTTAAGAGTACAATCCGTAAAAATCCTTAGTACACAGTTTTCTTTAGGCTGTAACAAATCATCCATTCGTTATTATTCGCAGGATTCTCAGTTTGATTGCGAGGTTAAGCGGTCCTCAGTGAAATGTTTTGTATTGTAAAGTAACCGGTGGTTAAATAGTTGGTTATTTGCTGAAACCAATTGATGGATTTATTTCGCACTGTTGCAATTTATTATTTCGTACATTAATTTCTGTGGCTACACAATTCACAGCCCTGATTATGCGGGTACGTACGTTTCGATATCCTTTTTATGGTGTTCTCTCATCGGTAATTGCTCAGTCGACACGCGTACCAACTTGATAGTTCCGCACGAGCGTTGCATTTTTCACTTTTTGGAAAATGTGATTCTTAAATAAATATTTTTATTGTATTATGGCTTATATTGTACCGCCACGGTGGTCTAGCGGTTAGAACGCTGGCCTTGTAATCCTGGGGTCCCGGGTTCGATTCCCGGCGGTGCCCGAATTTATAACTTGTGTTGGGCAAGGCCGTGGTCTAGGCAACACGGAGTTTTCCTCCGTGGCATCCCAACAATTACTCGATTCACACACAGAAGAAGGCAATGGCAAGCCACTTCTGGATCATCTGCCAAGAACGTATATGAACAGGTCCCAGTCCGAGAAGAGAAAAGGATGGAAGGATCCTGTTCATATGGACCTGTCGTCAGACAGAACACTAATAATAATAATAATGGCTTATATTACTGAGCCGATGTTTTATTCTTATAGATATATGGTTGTCAAGAATAAATGTTTTATTTATTATTATTTTTCCTTCCAGCTACTATTCAGTATATAAAATTATTCTAATCATATTAATAAACACTTTAATCTCAACAACATCCTTATTTATTTTTTACTGAATGGATGTTTCCTTCTTCACTTATATTTATCTGAGCTACGGTCAATGTTTGTTATAGGCTGAATAACTGGAATTCGATTTCCGGTAGGGACAGAGATTGATTTTTTGACCGGTTGGTCACCCATACAATGTCTAACGAAGAATTTTCAGAGGTAAAGCTGCCTCATTTCCAATTAGTGACGAGTTCACGACACTAACTCCCTCAGACGTCCTAATAGCGTGGTACAAAAACACAAAATGACTTTACCTTTTTCCGAAACCTAAATTTCCATTTGACTCATGCTGCTCGTCTTACAAATATTCAGATCGTCTAAAAATTCAGTGACGTCACACGAAATGATTGCCTTGATCCCACACAACTCACTACGTCATTTTAAAAGGTAATAAATCCATAATGTTCTTGTTTGCTGTTGCCATGTTTTATCTTGGTACTGTACACAACTTTCGTTTGACGAAACGTACGAAACAGGGGCAAAGGTATAAGGGCGAAGCAAGAAGGGAGTGTGTCAGCTTCAAGCTCCGACAACCTTCACCACATACTTCTTTATAGATTGTCGAATTTTAATCGGTTACCTGAGTATAAAAGGTTAACAGCTATCCGACCAGTAGATATGGTTGAGAAAATAAAATAAAAATTAGATTTTAGAGACCATCGGTGTTAGGGCGTGGATGAATTAATTTAGATTGAGATAGATAAAATGGCGTACTTTTGTTACCCTTGAATTTTATACATTTTTGGATCAACTGAGAAACCCATAGAGTCTTCTAGAAAAACCATACAGCATCTGTATCTTGTATAATTTTTCTAAAATTGTGAATCATTTCTTTGTGATAGCGGGGTTCGTTGTTTGATTGTTTGCCCTTATGTGGTTTGTCATTTTGTTTAATTTATTTTTTTAAAAATATAGGGTTCTTAGTACTTACTTCACATTTATTTCGAGAATTCGTAATTAAATCACTTGTCCTGGACTGAAATTCCTTTAACCCTTTGCGGTCCCTTTTAAATACCACTGAGTCTCTCTGATGGTCTATTTAAATACCACTAAACTGTATAAATTCAACTAATATTATGAACTGTTTTGATTTTAAAACTTCTTGACGATGGTGAAGAGTCAATTGAATAAAAATTTCCTTGGATATTATCCATCGTCTAGTAAATATAAAACGTAAAACGACGTTTCGGAGATAGGGATTAGCTCTATCTAGTTGGACCAACTGTGTAGGAACCTGAAGACTAAGATAGAGTCCCATCTCCGAAACGTCGTTTTACGTTTTATATTTACTATACGATGGATAATATCCAAGAAAATTTTTGTTCAATTGTTCTGATTTTCTTTTTAATTTGCATAATACGGAAGAGACTTTGCTAAATATGGTGAAAATATGTTCTGAGATTTCCTTTTGTTCGAATACGGACAGTGTGAAATATTTTTCACGGACTGTACCACTGTCGCTAGTGAGATGCGTAATAAGTTGTGCCTTTCTGCTGCCTGTCGTTCGGTAGATACGATTTTGGCGACGTCTAAACTTCTCTTATTGTATGCAGATATACGGCGTATAAGCATTGGATTTCATATTCTCAGAGCTATGCTTCCTTTCGCGCTAATTTTGTCCCAAAGATCGAGACCAAGTTCAACACTCAGTCCAACATAGGACCGCAAAAGGGTTAAGGAAGTTGGATATCTTGACTGAAAATTGTCGTGTTTTTAATTTTTCCTGGACATAATAGCTTGAGCTACAAACGTTTTTCTTCGGAGTGCATTTAAATTCGCAATTCAGATTTAACCTTTAATTTATTTATATAACCTCTGCAGTTGACACAGTGTCACTAAATACAACAAAGAAACAAAGGATACTTTTGTCGAGTTGTACATTTGTAAAGATATGATTTTACTCATATATTCGTGTTTTTTTTCAGGAATAAATATGTTTCCATGGTACTGACATCTAAATATCTATGGTTGAATCTTTACCTGTATTGAATTTTAGTGCCTTGTTACATTTCAGTCTATTCCCAAAGGCTCTGAGGAAAATCATAAATTCCTCAATAATAATGAAGCCTCTAATACTAGGTTATGTGATAGAGTAGGTTAATTTTTGGTCAGAATTGTAATATTCAGGCTGATTTCTCAGCACTGCGAAAATTTAGCATTTGTAATATTATCCAGGCGATGTATGCAGTTTACAGACACCATTTTCACACGCCAGATTATCCATATTATTCTCACATATGTTCACAGTCACAGTTTTAGTTGTGAAATTCTATTTTCTACGCAAAGAGAAGTCATAACGAGCGATGACATTTAGAAGATAACATTTACCTTTTTATACATTAGTAACGGGACACCAGGTATGAAATTTGCAAAGAACCACGCGTTGTATTCGAGTGATAAGGATATCTTCTTCGATTTATGGAGACTATAGGTTCTAGTCTTTGTCCGAAGACCGGCTAGTTCTACCGACGTTCTTCGCTGTTTTCTCCAGTCACCACAGGCTGGGGTATTGCTAGAACGACAATGACCTAATTCTTCCATAAGCTCTCCGTTCGTCGTCCTCAGTTATAAACCACGACGCAACATAATCAATACATTTGAGAGACATCGTTAAACAACCTAATAGCTGGCAAAGAAGGTAACTGTATTTTTATTGATTTATTTATTAGTATTGAACCCTGAGGGGAAGAGACCGCTGGGGAGACCTAGACGTAGATGGGAGGATAATCTCAGGCGGGATCTATGGGAGATAGGAGTTGAAGGAGACTGGATTTTGTTGGCCCAGGACAGGGTCCGATGGAGGGCTTTGGTTAGTTCGGTGATGAACCTTCGTGTTCCATAAGCCATCTGGTTGGTTGGGTCCACTATTTGGGAAGCCTGAGGGGAAGAGACCTCTGGGGAGACCTAGACCATCGTATAGTAAATATAAAACGTAAAACGACGTTTCGGAGATGGGACTCTATCTTAGTCTTCAGGTTCCTACACAGTTGGTCCAACTAGATAGAGCTAATCCCTATCTCCGAAACGTCGTTTTACGTTTTATATTTACTATACGATGGATAATATCCAAGAAAATTTTTGTTCAATTGTTCTGATTTTCTTTTTAATTTGCATAATACGGAAGAGACTTTGCTAAATATGGTGAAAATATGTTCTGAGATTTCCTTTTGTTCGAATACGGACAGTGTGAAATATTTTTCACGGACTGTACCACTGTCGCTAGTGAGATGCGTAATAAGTTGTGCCTTTCTGCTGCCTGTCGTTCGGTAGATACGATTTTGGCGACGTCTAAACTTCTCTTATTGTATGCAGATATACGGCGTATAAGCATTGGATTTCATATTCTCAGAGCTATGCTTCCTTTCGCGCTAATTTTGTCCCAAAGATCGAGACCAAGTTCAACACTCAGTCCAACATAGGACCGCAAAAGGGTTAAGGAAGTTGGATATCTTGACTGAAAATTGTCGTGTTTTTAATTTTTCCTGAACATAATAGCTTGAGCTACAAACGTTTTTCTTCGGAGTGCATTTAAATTCGCAATTCAGATTTAACCTTTAATTTATTTATATAACCTCTGCAGTTGACACAGTGTCACTAAATACAACAAAGAAACAAAGGATACTTTTGTCGAGTTGTACATTTGTAAAGATATGATTTTACTCATATATTCGTGTTTTTTTTCAGGAATAAATATGTTTCCATGGTACTGACATCTAAATATCTATGGTTGAATCTTTACCTGTATTGAATTTTAGTGCCTTGTTACATTTCAGTCTATTCCCAAAGGCTCTGAGGAAAATCATAAATTCCTCAATAATAATGAAGCCTCTAATACTAGGTTATGTGATAGAGTAGGTTAATTTTTGGTCAGAATTGTAATATTCAGGCTGATTTCTCAGCACTGCGAAAATTTAGCATTTGTAATATTATCCAGGCGATGTATGCAGTTTACAGACACCATTTTCACACGCCAGATTATCCATATTATTCTCACATATGTTCACAGTCACAGTTTTAGTTGTGAAATTCTATTTTCTACGCAAAGAGAAGTCATAACGAGCGATGACATTTAGAAGATAACATTTACCTTTTTATACATTAGTAACGGGACACCAGGTATGAAATTTGCAAAGAACCACGCGTTGTATTCGAGTGATAAGGATATCTTCTTCGATTTATGCAGACTATAGGTTCTAGTCTTTGTCCGAAGACCGGCTAGTTCTACCGACGTTCTTCGCTGTTTTCTCCAGTCACCACAGGCTGGGGTATTGCTAGAACGACAATGACCTAATTCTTCCATAAGCTCTCCGTTCGTCGTCCTCAGTTATAAACCACGACGCAACATAATCAATACATTTGAGAGACATCGTTAAACAACCTAATAGCTGGCAAAGAAGGTAACTGTATTTTTATTGATTTATTTATTAGTATTGAACCCTGAGGGGAAGAGACCGCTGGGGAGACCTAGACGTAGATGGGAGGATAATCTCAGGCGGGATCTATGGGAGATAGGAGTTGAAGGAGACTGGATTTTGTTGGCCCAGGACAGGGTCCGGTGGAGGGCTTTGGTTAATTCGGTGATGAACCTTCGGGTTCAGTAAGCCATCTAGTTAGTTAGTTAGTAGTATCTTCTTTGGAACCCATTAAGCATGTGGTCTACCCCAGCAGAAGCATAGAAACAATGGTAAGAGTTTGGCCCCCATTCCGTTGAAATGTTGGAAATCGTTGAGGACGCTGAAACGAAACCTGAGGAGTCTGCACCAGAGACTGATTCTGAGTCACCTGTTAAATCAACTAATGTCCAAGGAGACACAAGGAAGATGTTGCATGATGTTCAGGGAGATGCTACTTTGACAATTATCTCTAACAAAAAAATTGCTAGATTATCACTGGAAAATGTTGAGCAACCACGATCTCAACGATTATCAGATGAAGAAATTATCAGGGTGAGTGCAGTTGCTAGTAGTGATCCAACTGCATGTCTCCGTCTAATTCAGCTTCAAGCAGAATCAGTTGATAAATTGAATGATTCCCCACGTAAAGTGTCCGATCCTGGTTACTGTGTGAAAATGCATGCAACCTCAAGTGATAACCTACTTTCACTCTGCCTTCAGATGATGGACAGAATCAACAAAACAGAAGAGATCACTGTAACTGCATGGCGTCATTCTGAATATGTAATTCTAGATCCAACTAACA
>NW_019060092.1:907949-921743 GCF_000696155.1 Zootermopsis nevadensis
AGTTGAAGGAGACTGGATTTTGTTGGCCCAGGACAGGGTCCGGTGGAGGGCTTAGGTTAATTCGGTGATGAACCTTCGGGTTCGGTAAGCCATCTAGTTGGTTAGTTATTGGTACTGTATCAAGTACTAGATTTACATAGATTTAGAATTATAGTTATTGACTGGTGATACTGAACCCATGTATTTTTGTAAATGGCGATTTGTAACATGTTAGAATCGTGAAGTGTTAGAAACCTGGTAAAAGATAATTCTACTATGGCGACTGAAGGGACACACAATACGTTCTTGATCGCAGAGCTGAATGGCAAATAACTGGGATTCCCCTGTACTGTGTCGTTAGGCTGCCCGACGTACACAAGTGCTGAAGAAGTTGCCGTACCATAAAGGCAAACGATGCTGTCGAAAAGTGTTTGATTGCAGCGTATTGATTGCCAATGCAAGTTATTTTATCACGACAAAACGGTCTGATAAACGTATTATCTAGAACGCATACAGAAACTTTGTGTTTTGAATTTCCCTGCATTTTGTATCTGCGTATAAATTTTCTCATATTCCTGAATTGTTCTGTATAAACTCCACATGAACAAAACGTCCAGGATGTATAATAAATATAAAATAATAAAGCGTTTGTATGATTCATAGACGTAGCCACGGTGGTCTAGCGGTTAGAACGCTGGCCTTGTAATCCTGGGGGTCTCGAGTTCGATTCCCGGCGGTGCCCGAATTTATAACTTGTGTTGGGCAAGGCAGTGGTCTAGGCAACACGGAGTTTTCCTCCGTGGCATCCCAACAATTACTCCATTCACACACAGAAGAAGGCAATGGCAAACCACTTCTGGATCATCTGCCAAGAACGTATATGAACAGGTCCCAGTCCGAGAAAAGGATGGAAGGATCCTGTTCATATGGACCTGTCGTCAGACAGAACACTAAATAAATAAATAAATAAATGATTCATAGATAATAACATTTGAAGTTATGACTCGTGTATTTTCTGCAATAAACTACGTAATTTAGAAATTATCCATGCCTGCGATGCTTTAAAGTGCTCAGTCGTATTGTCTGTTATGTTTAACGTTCGAATCTCACGTTATTTCTTCACTGAAATCCAATTACATTTTGTTCTCATACACAGAGTGAAGTAGCAGAGTGGTAACGCATCTGATTCTATTCTGAAAGCTTCCGGTTTGGTTTCTGACAGTATTTGTTGTGATCGTCCGAAAACTAGGATAGTGTGTTAAACATTGACCACGGATGTCATCCCTTTACATTACCCACAGAAAATTCTCACGTCATTCGACATTAAATTGTCGTCGAAGCGGACACAAATCCACATTCTGGTTTACCGCGACCTTGATTTATTCTTATGATATGAAATTACAGGTTTCCGCGGAGGCTAGACTGAAGATGGCTGTCTTCTGCATTATGATAATCGTTGCTCTGATGATGGAGGTAATAAATACCTCTGAAACGTCGGTATAATTCTACCAGACTACATGGTACATTAACCCAGAAGATATTTATCTTCACACATACCCTGAGAACTTGAAATTTCGTAGATAGAAGTGGTTGAGTGATATTAGAAGGATGTATAAATTTCTGTATATGATTTGAGGATATTTTTATCCGTCGGGAGACTAAGACTTGGACACCCCTTACAGAGACTTTTAAATGTCTGAAGCTGAAACAGGTCATTTATTGATCTAACTTGGTGACAAGAATTTGAAGAGAGATATTTATTTTTCAGTTTTTCACATTATTCGTAGAAGAATCCCTGGGTATTTTTATGTTCAATGTTCTCACTGCTGATATAACATTCGAAAGATCATTATCATAATCACAACAAGGATTTGAGGGATTTGGTTTTTTCACGGCGGTGGGTCCGAAGATTTCCGTCTTCTGGGTTGTTGCGCCGTGTAGTCTGGTAGAAGTTTACTGACGTTCGGGGCCCTGATGATGGAGGCAGAAAGAATCTCCGAAACATCGATAAACGTCTATCAGACTACACGGCGCAACAACCCAGAACACAGACATATTCACAACAAGAATTTATCCTAATCTAGTTCAGTCTTCTTTTCTCTTAATCTACCTTAGTAAGGTCAATTTTAATATTATCTTCCCATCTGTCCCCAGCGTTGTCACTTTACATTATGTCTTTTTAAACCACTTTTATATACATTTCTTCTATTCTTCTGCGTAATAATGTTTTCGCCCATTTTAATTCCATTATTTAAACGCTTCTAAATAGGGAGAACGAATTGTGAAACCAACATTTTGTGTTATTTTTTTATATATTTTCTCCGTTAATCTACTTTGAGGTTTCTGGTGTATGATAATCCGATGTTTTCTAACTATATTTTCTCTCTGGTTCCAAAACGCTGCAACCAAGACATTCTGCGTTTTGCACAACATTTTTTATTTATTTGTTCTGGGAGTCTTAGTGTTCGCTCCACGCGTTGAATCATATATTCTGGCTCACAGTATAAAACAAGGAAGCAAGAATGTTTGCAGTGCATTTCATGGTGTAGCTGGAACGCGTCAGAGAGAAATGGATATTCACGAAACTTATGGCCCATTTATCTTAAAGAGACGTGAAATCTGCTCGTCCAGAAACAAACGATCTCAATTTCTGTCTTCCCTGCATAACAGAAACTTTAAAAATAAATAATTCTGCTATATTCATACGATTTTAACCAAAGTTTAACCTTCTCTGGCACTCGGATTTAAAATAATTTTGATTTTTCTTCCACATTAAAATATTACCTTATATAATAACTTTACAGGTACGCCAGAGACAACTTGTTTGTATATTTGTATATTTATATCAAAAAATGAAAATTCTATAACGATTATTCACGATTTTAGCAGTGTTCATTTGATTTACGTAAAGGTTAGTCATACATCCAATATATTTTCATTAATTCAGTCAAATAGAAGAAATAAAGCAAATACGTATTTATAATTATGTTACGATATTTTCGTTTATTGTGTGTTAGAGGTAAAGATGTATTTTATGTCATCGGTTCTCCTGAGATCCAGTGTATAAAGTATAACTGAATCACGAAAACAAAACAGGACTTTTTATACTCATTTTTTTAAAATGTTAGCCGGACTAACACGGCTAACATGAACATTCCACATCAGCTAAAATCAATAAATTCAATCTAAATTAAAATTTCGAATCTTGAGTGGAAAAGAATATAAATGTACTAATTCCATGAAACATACTTTCTTGAAAAGCTAATAGTAACTCATCTAGTCAAGATATTCCTTACTTTTGAAAGAAGACAAAATTTAATTTCTGTGTACATAATAACCGGTCACCGGGTCCTATCCTGAGATCGATAATTTCAAATCGATTTTGAATTTTTGTATCTTGTTCATCGTCTGGATCTGTCCTCGTCTTCGTGTGCAATGCAGAGGGCACCTAGTCTATGAAATCCTTTAGAATGAGTTAACCCCGATCACTGTTTAGTGACGATGATATATCGAGTCCTCGAAACGTTGTGTTCTAAAGAACGATACATTTTATCGTATCGATTCTGCTGTGTTACACTTTATGGAATACCAATAAACCACGAATTTACGACAACTTTTTTTTCAGTCCGTGTTATAATTTCCCAGTTTTATAAAAATAATAAAAACTAAATTAACAACTAATCAGAAAGAAATTAATTATAGCACGTAAATTCTGAGAGTATTATAAGACTATCGCATTCTACGAGATAAAACCAAGAACCGTAGTCAGAATTAAGACTTAAAGTGACTGTCTTCTAGGTTGTAGCGCCGTGTAGTTTAGCAGAAGTTTCCCAACGTTTTAGAGGATCGTCCTGAAGATGGAGGCAGCTAAGACCTCTGTAACTTCTGTGAACCTCTGCCAGATTACAAGGCTCAAAAGCCATCTTAATACTTAACTATATGAGAATTTCGAATTATATAACAGAATTAGACTAGATTTGACGCTATAAAAAGTTACCGGTTCATCTCCTGTATGTTTTGTGGTCCGCATATGAAGAATCAACAAATGAACATCACCGAAATTTTATAGTAATGTGAGCAGTTGAAACTTCGTGAGTTAACATTCGAATGAATCAGCGTGTATGGCACGAGTCTTTAAATTAAACACGCCTGTGTTAACGCCTACTTATGTTGAAACTGTTTAAGTGGATGCCCTTTTTTAATTAAATTTTGTAAAATTACCTCTTACGGTGTTTGCATGCTATGTAAATGGCATCGCATGCATGACGGGTGTATCTTGTTAAGTAAAGGTCAGAGTGGAAATTTAAATATAGTAAGGACTTGTATTTAGTTTTGGGATTATGGAAAGTATCCGACGATATAGGTCTGCTTCCTGTATCGTGTTCCCATCGAATATATGATGTAAAAAAAAAGGTAGAATATAAACATAACAAGCCCCTTTAAAATTACAATTTACACAATTTCTGTAATCTAATCTGTTCAACGAGGATATTCAGTCGAAATAGCTACGGATTTTGCACAATCCACAGAACACATTTGGTTCTTAGGCACGTGTATATATTACAACGTCTAATAGAGTTCAAAATTCATGCATGCTTTAAGCTATAATCGACTTAAATATACGAGGTGCGATCGGAAAGTTTCTAGACTGCGCCTATAAAAACCCGTACACTTATCTCAGTTATTAAATTCATCCATCACCCTCGAAGTAGTTCCCCTGGGAGTGAACATAACGATCCCAGCGCCGCTGCCAAGCCTGGAAGCATCCCTGGAAATCTTTCTTTGTCAGCCTGTCAAGCACCATCTGCGATTCTGCCTGAATCTCTTCTATCGTCTTAAATCTCCTTCCCTTTAGCTGAATTTCATCTTTGGGAAGAGGAAGAAGTCACACGGAGCTTAGAAAGGAAGTTGGAGTCGGTTCTTGCAAGATCTTTGAGCTCCTCACAAACGAGAAGTCGATTCTGCTTCTAGTCCTCTGACAGGATGCGTCGCATGTGGAGTTCTTCCTTTAGAATCAGCTGCCAGGTCCCATAGCCTATCCCAACAATGTCGCACAAATCGTTGATGGTACGACGTCGATCTTCGTAACAGTTTCGGGCGTTGTGCTCGAAGATGGTCGTCCAGAACGCTCGTCATCATCGACAGAGGTTCGGCCATTTTTAAAACGTGAATGCCACACAAAAGTTTGTGCACGACCCATTGCGGACTCCCCAAAAGCTTGCTTTAGCATTTCATAGGTTTCCGTAGCCGTTTTGGCGAGTCTTTGGCAAAAGTTGATGCACACGCCATTCCGAAATCGCAGGAGGGTCGGTGTAATGCACTACCAAAACGCCCGTAACTAAGAAACAAATGCTAATTCGATGATGCCGGCTGGCACACTGATTCACTATGAATGTAGGCCGCACCCCCTAGCGGCAGAAGCTCGTACTACATCCGGTTCGCCCGCTATTGACACAGTCTTGAAACTTTCTGATCGCACCTCGTATCTTTGTATCCCATATTTCCTGTTAATTTTAAAAAATTTTAACACGCAACAAACATATTCCGAAGAAGATGTATACACACGTGCAATGGATGAAATTAAAAGATTTTAATATACTGAACCATTATATAAGGCACTTGGTTAATTAGCATATCTAATGTAGGTGTTCAAAATAATCACTGTCCGTACATAACATACGAAGATTGATAACATGGTTAATATTACGTATTATAATGTGTTTGAATATTATAAATTTTTGTGTTTGCTCTCAGTTTTTTTAAATTCTGTAAAGTCTTTTTCCTTTTGTCAAAGCACTGAAGAATGTATTTTGTTGTATCATAGTCAGAACTTATGTTTTTCGATATAAAATTACTTTGTCAAAGTAATGTAGATAATTAATTAAAATTTTGCTGTATTCAGATTTTTCTTTTAATGACACCATGCATGAAAGTTTTTTTGGAACAGAATCTATGTCCAGTAGGATTTGAGTTTTTCAAGGCGGTGAGTCCGAAGATGCCGCTGATGATAAAGGTAGCAAGTACCTCCGAAACGTCGGTAAACTTCTACCAAACTACACGGCGCAATACTGAAAATTACAAGCTCTATTTCTTAGAACCTGTGTTTGCCAAAAATTTGCGTAAAATAAATCCTAATTTATTTTTGCCAAATCTCTAGGCTGCATTTTTTTGGTTTTGGTTAGGATTTTATAAAATTTGAAGATTTGTGACCCCACCCTTTTTCTTACGGATTCCATGACATTCGAGTTAACATAACGATGATTGATTGAAATGTCTTGGTAATTTATTAAAATGTTTGTCATATTTTATATTATTGTTACTTTGATTTAAAAATTTGTCAATTTGTGACTGTTATTGACTGTTTATTTAAAATTATATAATTTAGCTAAGCGGTAGGTGCTTTTTCATAATACGGAGTCATATAATACTATTAATTATATTGGAGGCAGCAGTTTGAGAACCCCAAGGCTATATTGATTAATTCTGCGTTGTATTTATATGTTGCAAAAGAGGGTGATTTTATTTGGGATTAGATGTGACTGTTGTGAAACCAACATTGATATTTTTATATCCAATTCATTTCAACGGGCCTTCCTCATTATTTTAGGTTTTACTTATCCACGAAACGTAGTTCGCTGAAATTCATACCGTGTTCTTACAATTCATCGCATATTGCGTTCACCTGTATTCTAAAAGCAAGCTTGATGTGTCTGTCCGCCGCCATTTTGAAATGTATATATCGATTAATTATTCGATTTATGTTATACTCAGTTTGGATAATATGCCGTTAGAGGAAAATATTCGTTTAAATTCACTGTTATTACTCTATCAATATGGTTGCGTTTCGAATAAGTGTAGATTATTTCAGAAGTTACTGGAAAGTCCGTTATTCCATATCTGACGTGTGAATTCCCAAGAAAATGGAACTTACAGTCGGTTTTGAGTCGCAGATTGTAAAATACCGACTGAGCGACTGCATTATCGACCGGAGCTTTACTAGGACGCATAAGAAAACATTTATACCTTGTAAAAAGAACTGTCATTTGTGGAGAGACAGGACAAAGTAGTTGTTTTTTAATACCCTTTTTGTTCTTCGTGGGGCATAAGTGCCTCATTTAGGAGGTTTCTTGATCTATAGACATTTGGTAGGACTCCTTGGATGAAGGATCGGCCCGTCGAAAGGCCTCTACCTGTACACAGGACAGCACAACACATAAAAACGCGGACAAACATCCATGGCTTGAGTGGGATTCGAACTCACGGTCCCAGCGACCAAGAGGCACAAGGCCCACGCCTCAGACCGGCAGTGAAATAAATCCAGCAATGTTAGAACTCAATTTTGTAATCACTGATTACGTCACAGCGTGTACGTTACTTTGTCAGACTTTGCAAAACATATGTTTCCTCATATTAAACAGACTTGTATTCCATATGACATATTTTTATGCTGTAGATTTGGAATTGTGTTTAATCTTTTTTTTATACACAAATTATTTTTTTACACACGAAATAAAATTAAATTTGGGTTGAGTTAATTTACAAATAAAATTTAATGTGACGATAACTTTTTTAAAACCTACTTCTTATTGTTTACCGTACATAGTATATACACTGTTATATTACATTTTATTTTGAATTCAGTATTATTAATGTGTTATACTTCCGCCACCTTAGTTTCACATTTATGTCAAAATTTATGCATTATTTTTTTATAAAATTCTTGTATGTATCCTGTTTGTACAATCTGGTATGTTCTGTCATATTTAGAATAATTTATATGAGGGTGTACTTCTGCGAAATCCTACAAATCACTACGACGACGTTGAGTTCTCTGCTATGCGTTTCTAATCAAGGAACCGGAATTGTTAATCATGTTTGTATTTAAACTTGTAATTTTTTAATCTTTTAGATTTTTCGCATAAATAGGGCCCACAATATTGGGGCACTTGCATGCTTGTAAAATCAAGAACAGTAAAGTTAATGTGTCTATAAACATAAGTTTCCAGTCAAGAAAAGATTCCCCTTAATACAATTGATTTATTTTTTCGAATGAATATTTTTTTATGTAGCTACAGTTCACTAATATGTAATAGAATTACAAGCTTTTAAAAAATTAATTTTATATTCACAATTATCTACATAATATTCAGGGATCATTGCTTGCTTTGTGGTTATGTTACTTTTGTCACTGCTGCATTGACCCATTTCAGTAGATGTCGAGTTCAGTTCATGAATCAACAAAGTTCATTTATCCAAAAAGAATATGAGTCCAGGACTTACGTTGTTTGCTTTGTGACAGACTAGGTTACACACGCGAAGTAAAGGTTTGGACTTGTGTGATCCTTGTAGGAAAGGATGCATTTATCCCTGATGATTGTCATTGTAACAACAGGTAAATTTTTAAGATGGTAAAGTTGCGTCATATTGTGATATAATAAGTACATATTAAATCTTGTCCGTCTAATCACAAATTGTATTTGAATTATTTATCGTTTTGAAGCTTTATATAATTATACACACCTGAAGATGGTTCTTTTAGGAACTGAAACATGTCGTGAAACATGAAAAATGATGGTCTAATGTAAATCGAATATTTCGATAAAGAACATCATTTGATATTTTAAATATTTTAAATGTTGAAATGTTAATTATTGTAATATTTTAATATTTAATAAGAATTATTGTGATTAGACGGACAAGATTTAATATATAGGTAAATTTTTTCAAAAAAACATGGACTCATGTGGTTTTGTAAATTACTCTATTTTGGTACAACCCTATTGCAAATAGTGCGAGTTTTAGAAGCGGTAATTAATTATTAACTGGTGCAGACACGGTAGATAGTAAATATAGCTGAATCAGTCTATATAAGATATCCCATATTCTGGGTCATTCCTAGGGGGTCTCAATAAAGCTCGCTGCTTCACAATGCTCAGAACATGAACATTAATATTTAGCCCAAAATTGAAGGAAGACAACTGTTAACTGGTGGGAGTTGTAAACATCCCGTCAAACGCCATAAGAATATCGAAGTGGACTGTAGTCGTTGATTTATGACTTCCTGCAGACTGGAAGGTTGTGTGTTTGTCGAGTACAGCATAAATAGCTTCCCAGTGCTTGGAATTTTAAAGACTCTTAATTTTAATTTTAAAATTAGTGTATAGTACGTGTTTTCCCCATAAGTCTAGTGGCAGTAGACTTTATAGAAGTCAGATTTATATTCCGTGATCGCGTGGGATCTGCAGATTTGAAAGGAAATCTCAAACCTCTGTTTGAGGTTAGAGGCATATCAAGAACCGAACGACCATATTACCTTATTTCCTGTATTTTAAGACGCAATTTTTCATATTTTAAATTTTATGAAATCATGGTGCATCTTGCAATCGATGGCGTCTTAAAATCGATAAAATGCTTTAAATCAAATTTTTACATTTCAGGATTAAAAATGCATGTTATTCAATAATGAAACAACCCATAGGTTGATTGAAGAGAATTGAATTAATTACTGAAATACATGTACAATAGTAGTAATAATAATGATAATAATAATTAAATTTATTTATTTAAATGCTTGACAACAGCTAAATAAGGCCAATAACAGCCAAGTACTAAACCAGAGTACAGGATAAAATATAATAAATAATTAAATTAATTTCAATAATAATAAAAGTGAAACATTACAAATACAAAAACAAACAAATGAAACTAAATATATAAATGTATCATATTAATAATAATAATTCAATTCATTTATTGAATAATATTTCAAAAGTAAATAGGCTAAATATGATACCTAAGTAATATAATTCAATTCAATAATTCTAAATAAAAACATTAGACAATAAAAAACAGACAATAAAAACAGGATAATAATTCAATTCAATTCAATTCATTTAATTCATTTAATTTATTAAAGTGTTTATCAACAGCGAGGGGCCAATGACAGATAAACACTGATGATGATAATTCAATTCAATTCATTTATTAAAGTGCTTGACAACAGCCAAAAAGGCCAATAACAGCCAAGCACTAACAACAAGACAGACATTACAATACAAAAGCAAACAAACAAAGAACTGAAAACATAACCGTACAATAATAATAATAATAAATTATATTCGCTTAGCTGACCAAGAAATTCTCCGCATTTTATGACATCCAAAGATAGAGCATATATAATACCTTCTTGTTCTGTTGATATGCTGTGTTGTGAAAGCAAGAGACTTTTGGTGATGGAAGTCTGAACATAGGTCCTGTGTAACAGAAGCTGACAAAGAAAGTGTTTTGATGAGCCCCTAATTTAATGCCAGAAACAGTATTTTATTTATGTGTATAAAAACCGAACCAAACGCCTTTTTCATCCGCTCTGACGTAAAGGAAAGCCTTAAAAGTTTTAAATCCAATTTGTTGCAACACACGTATATTTCTACCTGTTTCTGTCACAGTAATAATGACAGATACGAACTTTGTGAATTTGTTCATAACTGTTTTATTTCCAAAATTGTGCAAACATTTAATTACTGCCACAAATATTACGCTCACTAAATAATTTTAGTAGTTTTTACAGCGTATATAAATTGTCTATGAATCGGCATTTGCCATAAAGGTTTGTTCCGTTTTATCAAAATTGGAACAAAAGTCGAACAAGGGAGTTAATTTTATCCTGTTTCGATATGGTGCAATCACAAACTTCAGACTTCTTTTGTAGGAATTAATAACATTGAGATCCAAATGATTTTATTTACGTACATTTCGAATTAACAGAGCTACCGAAGTAGTACTGGCGCTACCAACCTCGGTGTATTGTAGTACACATTCCGAAGCGATAGGTGGCAGCACACACGCTGCGGAGCGGGGCTACGTTAGCTCTCAGTGTGGGGAAGTTAGGGCTTGTGCGAGGGTCAGGAGTGAGCAGTTGTGTTAAACAGTGTGTACTTACTTAGTCGCTTTCCCCAATCGTGTTATCTAGCTTAACGAAACAGGACTAGGTCTGGAGCATCAAGGATTACACTGTGTGTGAGTACACGACTTATCTTATCTTACTATTTTACATTCTGATCGTGAGTGCAAATGCTTAGAAGCGGCCGGTTTCATTGTGAAGCGTCTGTAGCACAACCAGTATTTTGGTACACTCGTATTGACCGCCCGGCTGGTTAAATTTTCCTAGTCTAGCCTTGTGACGTCACATGAGTGGATTCTGTCAACTTTGGCCTTTCCCTGAAAACCGAGCAGTGGTGGTTGTGGCAGTGGTTTGCAGTTTTAATTCTGGACTTCAGCAATAACGCGTATGAATACATTTGGTGGGAGATCTCAAAATTGTGCGCTCAGTTTAATTGGTGTAAAGAGAACCGGCAAACGTTAATGGTTATAGGAAGTGTGTCATAACTTCTTTATAGTTGATTACGTAATACGAACCCGAAGCTGACTTACTCACCTCCGCATAATACTGTCGAACTTCACCTTTACACCCCCATACGTCTTACTGTAACGGTTGGTTCTTAATTCTTAATGTTTTACTTTCTGTTCTATGAAAGACCGACGAAGATTATGTCGAATTTTTGTTACTTGTGAGCGCTGATAATATTTTGGATTCGTTTATGGAAAATTCCCGTACATTCTTCAGACGCTTTTAAACTGTATTCCCCAGACTTTAATGCTAGAGTTTGAATTGGGTGTTTAAAACAAGGTATAAAGAAATTTTAAGTAATACATTGCAGAATATGAGCTGCAAACATGTTTGGATTTATCTTAAATTTAATTTATCTATAAACGTTGTAAGCATTGTTAATGTATTTTGTCCTTAACAGTCAAATACAGATAAAGCAGTTTTAGTGTCGTGCAATGCCCTACTTTAGTAGACACGAACTTTTCTTCTGCGTTGGTTCTGTCAACATTTTCCATGTCTTTACATTTTATCCTCACTTGTACCGTGAATTGAAGTGAACACCCATCTCATTAAAGTCTTCCATTTTTAATTGTGTGCTTATGACAATGGGCGTACAGCATGAGAAGCAGTGATAAAGAAAATAATACAGACTTTCATTTTGAAAAGATTTTATTGGGCGCAGTGAGAATAATGAGACCCAGATCAAGAAGCCATTCGTATAAAAGGCTGCATGTGCCGTAATGTAACGTTTAGCATTTTATAGTGAAATTTGCAGTGTGGCTGTACACACGTGCCGAAATTTGAGCTCGCGTGTTTAAAAACTTCAGTCTTTGGTGACATTATTGTAACGAATTTCCAATCCTTGATTCTCATATCGTATCATAGGAGCACTGTGTCCCCAGTGAGTCTGTGTGTGTTATCTCTTTTGGCCGGCGGAAGCAACTGGAGTATACACAGTCAGATCCAACAAATACTGGTACTTGAGTGGCTAAAAATAATGACACTAGTACCTAAGAAGCCGGACTATTTCCTGCATCATGGTGCCACTGCAGAGCGCTCGTGTTTGAGTTAGTTGTCCTGGCCAGAACAGTCAACCAGGAACAAGATAATAAATTGCTGTTAAGCTGGATTAAAAAGGAACTATTTTGGAAAGGTGTACTCTTTGGAGTACAGTAAAATTTTAAACGTGTTCTTTAGGCCACATCATGGGTTGTGACGTCAGCAGATTGCTACATTGTTTCCTGTGATTTTACTGGATCACTGTTACTCTAAAATAATAACAAATGCAATAATTGTTTCCAAGGTAATTGTTGTTGTAGTCTGATCCGAAACCGGTCTTGTGAGACATCTCGGCTCGCGTTGTATTCTACGACGAATTTAAATAATTACGTCTGCTCCCATTGTGGTGAAAGTGTATTCTAACAGTGACACATTGTTGCAACATTGTGTTAGAAGAATGAGACCCCGGGTTATGTGGGTTACTTATTTGTGGGGAGAAAACGCGACATGCAGACAAAGTTGTTGTTGGCTCACGCTATAGTGCGAAGGAGACAAATAATAAGTTTTTGAAAAGCAGACTTTCAGATCTGCCCTTTTCACACGAACTGTCTCAATAAAGAAGCCATAGAGAGAGAGACAGAGAATATTTACCAGTTTCACTGTGTTTGCGTTTCGTCAGAATTATCCTGTGTTTTGAAGCATTGCGTGTTTCTGTTGTGACAATAACAGTCAAAATGAAAACATTTTATGTCCCATTCAACTGCACGAAAACGTTGGTAAACTAATCGAAACTGCATGTAGACTCACGAGTTGTGTTTCTAAATATAATACAGAAAATGTTTGATTCCAAATGCACTGCTAATTCGTATCGGAAATTTACAGTCCATTCAGTTATAATTTCAGTGATTTGCAGCTTGATCCAAGGTATTAGTGGACAGCAAAGACAAAGCCCGGCCAACGGTGTTTCCTGTTGGATTCTCCCAACTGCTTTTATCGCCCAATAAGGGGGTTTTCTAATTGCTGCACAATTATATTGTTGCGAGTGTTTGCAGAAGTGATGGTTGTAATAATAATAATAAAGTTTCACTGTGTTTGCGTTTCGTCAGAATTATCCTGTGTTTTGAAGCATTGCGTGTTTCTGTTGTGACAATAACAGTCAAAATGAAAACATTTTATGTCCCATTCAACTGCACGAAAACGTTGGTAAACTAATCGAAACTGCATGTAGACTCACGAGTTGTGTTTCTAAATATAATACAGAAAATGTTTGATTCCAAATGCACTGCTAATTCGTATCGGAAATTTACAGTCCATTCAGTTATAATTTCAGTGATTTGCAGCTTGATCCAAGGTATTAGTGGACAGCAAAGACAAAGCCCGGCCAACGGTGTTTCCTGTTGGATTCTCCCAACTGCTTTTATCGTAATGAC
>NW_019060092.1:928645-954675 GCF_000696155.1 Zootermopsis nevadensis
ATTCCGTTACTGCAAAAAAAATTCGCCATTACAGAAAATACTGGTTAACGCTGTTTAGGAAAATAATAAATAAATAAACCGTTTACAAAATAAGAATTATTAATTGTTATATCGACTGGGTTTTAAAAGATTAATTAAACATTTGTATAAATAGTTTCTCTGTAAAGTAGTATCTACGAATTAATTGCTGAAGGAATTGTAATAGATTGAACTTTGTTTACGTGAAGTTTTTTTTTTGTTTTAATGAGAAAGTTGTGCCAATTGAGACAGCCAGTAACGTAACGCTAAATACGAAACTTCTCCAAAACAATAGGCTATTAAGACGCTGATCATACAACCAAAGTGAGCTTAATTACGATTCGGATAGAATTCACACTTTCATGGTACAGAATGAATCTGAGGTCTTTTGTAACGTGGTAAACACTTTTTTAAATGCTAAAGATTCAGAAAGGAGTCTTAGGATCTTCACAATTTAAAGGAAATGTTTTCACATGGTCGCAGATACACCAGAACTTAATTAAACATGGCGATAGAGCTTGCCACGTTTTCAGATGATTTATTACTTACGTTAGTATAATGATCATATAGTCTGGTGACGAGATTTGAATACATAAACTACATGGTTGTCTATGAATTTAAGTCTCAACGAACTTTGTTACTAACATCTGGTAAAGGATCTGTGTTTGTGTTATAATGTTTATGTTATAATCCGATAAATTAACATAATCAGCACAGGCCAGAAGTTGATGTGTCTCATTCTTTTAGATTTCGTCTTTATTTTCTTGGAACTTCCTGATGACGTGTTTTAAAACAAGGTTAAACATTAGTGGTGATAAAGGAGCTTGCTTGGAACCATTCTGAGTAGGAAATGTATCAGATGTTTACATGTACCGACTTAACTGTAGATTTAATTTAAACACAAAGGTGTGGTAAAATTACTAACACCAGTGAGATTTTGCGTTTTAACACTTCTTAAAAGATACGAGAAAGTTCTTGCTATGTACTTATCTCGCACCGTTTATTTATTCTGCTTCACACTGATGTTAGATATTTTACGTGTTTTTTTTAAAATGTGATACAAGCACGTTTTTAAATTGTGCTGTTGATAATCAAGGCGAAGGAACGGGTGTTTGGATGTTAGATGTTATTGGAATAATCTGTGTAATAGTTGTATTTTTGAATTTTCCTATCTTATTTCATAAGGTAGTATATTTGCGTCATATTGTGAAGTAGGTTAATATTTTAATATTTTCCGTCAAATCACAATTTTTAATAAGATAATAAAATATAATATATTTAAAGTATCATTTCACGTTCCGTATCGAATGATCGATTTACAAATTGGAACGTCTCTTACGACATGTTTCGGTTATATGTAACCGTCCTCAGGTATAAATTAGATTGGTAAATTTAAAACTCGAATTACAATCCTTTACAATGTTATGCTTCTAGATGTCTTCCGCTAGACACTTCATGTCTCTATCAACTCATCACCGATATGTTTTTATTAAATTAATTTAATTTATTTTACTTATACATTCTACTATTTATTTACTTCCATCATTTTGTTTTCTATATTACTCCATATTTATTAATGTTTTATTTAAATCATTGCTTTACAGACTAATATTGAACATCAGATGAACCACGCCATATAAAAAACAATACCTTCGTTCTAATATATAAGAGTAATCTGATAAGAACATTTCAATAAACTGCATAACATTGTAAAGGATTGTAATTCGAGTTTTAAATTTACCAATCTAATTTATACCTGAGGACGGTTAAATATAACTGAAACATGTCGTAGGAGACGTTCCAATTTGTAAATCGATCATTCGATGCGGAACGTGAAATGATATTTTAAATATTTTATATTTTATTATCTTATTAAAAATTGTGATTTGACGGAAAATATTAAAATATTATCTTATTTCATTAAAATTATAAGGTTTCGGAAGGTTTATCTTCTTCCTTCTTCAGGTAAAAGAGAAAGGACAAACCCTCGCTGTTGAGCCAGCTGATTGATTGACCTCTGAGGCTGTTTACCTGAAGACGTAACAATATCCAGCTTCTGAAACTTAATTCTATTGAAATATAGACACTATGACTAAAGTTAAAAATTCAACACAATCGTCAGAAATCTTGAGACGTCATGTAGCGCTTGAAATATTGAACGTAAATATGAATTTAGATCTACCTCGAATGTGATTGTAAATCCGTAAGTCTGGGATTAATGATCATGGATTAAAATACATGGTTCGTTAATCTGCACGGTATTTTCTGTTTAGTGGGACAATATAAAGTGAACGTGATTTCTTCGTAGACAAACGCAAATTAATTTCTTCTAAACATGTCGTACTGTATATTTCACAAAACACAGAACATCGACCTGTAGGACAGAAATTTTACGTATCAGTCTGTGTGGTTGTAAATCGTGATATACTGCGAGGGAACAATATTATTTATAGTTGTAAGATTTAAGTTTTTCACGGTGATGATTGTTTTTTTTATGGTTTTTGGCGCCGTGTAGACTCATCGGTCATTCCGACGAGTCTACACGGCGCCAAAACCCATAAGAACGGAATCATCATAAATTATAGTTCTTTGAAAACAAAGAACCCAGGAAAATATTTGTGCCAGAACAAAATAGTTAAGTGAATGGATAATTTACGTCCATTTCATAACGAGGGACTTCGTGTTGCGTGCGTTTCGTAAGACGTCGTTAGAGAAGTGAAATCGAAGATGTGGCCACTGGCTGGACATGGCCTCGTGGATGCTCAAGAAATTTTAATGTTTGCAAAAAAAAACATTTTTATTTGAAACACCGAGAGTTACATAGGATAACATTAATATTGAATGTTTTTTGGACTGGGTTATGACGCCTTGTACAGTCTTGTACGTAATTTATCAGTCCGATTTTAGTTGATTTAAAAGTACAGGCATGCCTCGTTTTTATTGCGCCTCGCAGATATTGCGTTTTTTATTATTATTATTATTACAAATTGAAGTTTTGTGGCGACCCTGCGTCGAGCAAGTCTGTCGGCCACATTTTGGTAATTTTCGCATTATTTTGTTAGACATAATGCTATTTCACACTTAATAGACTACATTATAGTGTAAAATAACTTTTATATGCACTGGGAAACCAAAAAATGCGTGTGACTCGCTTTATTGCGGTGGTCTGGACCCCGAGACCGCAATATCTCCGAGGTATGCCTGTACTTGCTGAAATTTAATGGACGGAGCCCGTGGTGACGTAACTAGAGGCCGTGTAATGGCTGCGTTGTTATCAGCGGGTAATCAGACTGAGATAAGGCACAGATAAGAGAAAGCGGAATGTTTCTTGATATCGTTGAGATGGGTCTCATCACTCGCTTTTCTTAAAACGTTCATAAACGACAATATCAAATTATTGTGAAATATTTAATACTGATTTGTACAAATAAGTTACTGAGCAAGTAAGTTACTTTATAACAGTGTGCCAGTTCAATCCAGCGCACAACTTTCGTATGTAAAGTAAGTTTCTTGTTGTTCTTCTCATTTGTCGGTCATCCGATCGCTCCCTTTACGAGAGGAGTGCCCACTAAATGTTCGCTCGCATTTCTTGTTTCCCAATTCAAATTTAATTTACATTCCTTGATTTGGGTATCCTAACCGTACTAGGTAAAATCCCTTATATTATATATATATATATATATATGTAAAAATGTTTTTTTCACTCCCTCGTTTTTATCCAACTTATTTCAAATCATACCCCCCCCCCATCAAAAATTAACAATTTAAAATTACGATTTTATGTGTTACGACTTCTGTATTTTGTTAAACACGAGTCGATAACGATTATAAACGGATTGCTAGCAAGTTAATAACGTGGTACTGAATTTAGACTTCAGAATGTTTTTTTTTCTTCAAAATTACGTATATAATATCTGCCGTTGAAGAATGATTTGAGATGTAAATATAATTTGGTTCGTCACATCTTTAACCTGACAACTAACAAACCGCACTGAGTAGGTTCTTTCTTGAGAACCTGAGAGTCGTTTAGCTGGCCAATAAACTTTCCTCTTATAGACTCTAAGGTTTATTACCGTGTTAACAGCAGGTCCCCACTGTTACTTATACTAAGCCACTTGCTGTTACTTATCTTAAGCCACCTGAATCATCATATACTTTTTTATCTAAGATTCTGATACATCTCTTATCTTCCTGCCTACGTCTCGTTCTTCCAAGAAGTGACATAACGTGTTAAATAAATTGGTTTAGTTCTGACGGGGGAGATTTGCTCAAAAGTGAATTTCCCCCTGAAATAGGATAAACCAGAAAGTATGAGAATAATTTTTTATCCATAGTAATTTTTTAAGTTGTAAGACTATTTTCCAATTACCCACTGTTTGTAACAAATCCTATATAGCAGCGCCTCTGAAGGAGTGTTACGCGAACTAAGTAAGAAAATCAGAAGATAGTATTAATATAATATAAATAAGTTCCCTGAACGTATTTGGTTACTGGTACATTTAATGTGTTAAATTAGAATTAGTGGTACGCCAGCGAAAAAGGGGTTAGAACCCCTGCTATGTTGGATTATTATAAATATAAAGCTGTTGATTAAATGCTGTATCACTTTGAATGGTGCTCATAATTTTCTCATTTGGAAATTTTCGAGACTTGTTTTTTATTCTTACGTACAGAAGGTCACATTCTTTGGTTGGAATTGAATAGGCTTTTTTTTTGTTGGTATCAAAACAGCGAACGACGTTATGCAAGATGAAATTTAATTCTGTAAAGATGGGCTACTCATGGTACGAAGTACATTTTGTCTGTATGGTCCGTTAATAATGTTGTCCTATCAAAATATTACGTGAAACTGAATTATTAGGTCCATATAAATTATTAAAACGTAATTAAATTATTAATTAACTTGTACTTAATATTATTCGTATATCATTTTGGCATATTTCTAGCACTGTTCACAAATACAAGTTTAAATAAAATAAATTAACATATTGGTGATATCTCAGTCAACATTTCTGTAAGAAAATATAGAATTATTGTAATAAATTAAGGTGCTTGAAAATTTATCTTGGCAATATGTTAGAAATTAAAATACTTTGGTATAATAACGACGGGAAATAATTTGGTTTACGATTAAATTAAAAGAATTTTTTTTTAGGACTATTGAACTCGGATTAAAGCAGCTGGTTTATCGCCTTCATTTCCATAAGACGAAAGCTGGAGGTAGGTAAATATCTGCAATTTTTCTCCCTTTTTGAGTACTTCTGAAATATGATTTCATTGGACGAGGAAAGCAAATATTTTGCAAATACGCGAAATCAATATAATAAGTACAGCAGGTATCTTGAAAGAGTAGTTCGTTTTGAATGAAATTATTACTATTTTGAGGTAGTGGGAATTTGTTTTTGGCTAGGAGGACCTATTTCATAAAGGTTCCGATGGACAGGCGATGTAGCTCGGACAGATGAAACACGTGCGTGAAGAATGTTGGTGTGTAAACTTTTGGGAAGTAGCCATTTCGAAGACGGAGACTAAGATGTGAGAGTAATATTAAGAAGTAGGTTGGTAGAATAGGAACTGGATTGAGCTAGTTCAAGGTAGTATCCATTGGCGGACTGTTTTAACATTGGGACAAGCTTGATAATTTAGTGTAAAATTAAATATTTTATTTAGATTTACAGTCAAGTCGGGATTTATGTTGCGATGTTAAATTCAAAAAATAAAGTTGAATACTGAAGAGACCTTATGATGGTCTGGATTAATCTCGGACAACCACACTTTTTAAAATTAATCTGAAGCATTTGGCTTGTATTTTGCGTTTATATTGAAATAAAAAAGTTTATAACTTGGGTCTTATTTGTAAATATGTGTTTGTTTTAACATATGCTTGAATTATATACTAAGTACGTTTGATAATTTCTGCATCGATATCTGAAGGGGGATAACTTGCTAGGAAGTAAAATATTCCTCGACATCGCGTGGCCTGTTGACCTATCATTCGTGCTGAGATTAGGAATTCATGAACAGAATAGTCGGTTTTCTTGTTCGTATCTTGGATTTTCGGATATATTTCACTCAATCTGAAACTTTCCCAGAAAATGTGTAAGTTGATTTCGTATAACATTTATGCACAAGATGATATAGTTGCGTCATATTGTGAAACTATATTTAATTAATTATTCAGTTTTGGTCCGTCTAATCACAATTCAAATTTTTTAAAATTTTTACAATTAAGATAATTAAAATATCATTTGATGTTCCTCATCGAACAATCGATTTACATTTGGAACATCTTTTTACAACATGTTTCGGTTCCATATGAACCATCTTCAGGTGTAAAAGTTAAAATTATAAACTTAAAACCTAATTACAATTTCTGATATGCAACTTTTTGGTGATGTTCACTTCCAGATTCATTTTTACATATTGGAGTGAATGTTTTTGGAGTGAATGTTCAAGAAATACTTAGTTTCGATGACGGAAGATTGTAAGCCAAGAGTTGTCATCGTGCCAGATCTATTGCTGCACTGCCCAGGTGGGTAAAATTAGCTCGACTTAAATCTTCTAATCATTGTTTTACTTATAACAGCCCAAGTTCATAGAATGGAAGACATGTTTCGAGTATCCAGAAAATTTTTAGTGTATTGTCGTGTGATGCGTGGAATATAATACCTGGTGGAGTAATGGAAATTCAGCGGTCATTAGTGAAGAAATTAACACGTAAACTGTTCACATGCTTTGTTCACTGGACGTGGGAATATAGATGTAACAATTCCCACGTCTGGTGCAATGGTGTTTTTTTTCTCTCTCATGAAATATGTGCCTCATTGAATTCTGAAACTCTGAACTGAGAATATTACGAAAGGAATACTTTTTTCTCACAGTATTGTTATGATAATTACATCGAGGAAGTTATGATGGACTTGACGTATGTATCTTGGATATAAAAAACAAGAAATACTTACAAAATGCTGATAGTAAACCTTCTTATTAGGTTTGTTGGAGGATTGGAGGAATTGGAGTCAACATGAATTCAATTTTCACCCAGAACATAGGACCTCGTCAGGATCTGGATGCCAACAAAAAAATATGTGTTTATTACGATCAACTGACTGTACCAAGATATCTGTCTTCTGGGTTGTAGCGCCCTGTAGAGAAATTTTCATACGCACGTGTCGTAAAAATATCAAATCCAAATGTACAGAGTTATCAGTTAGTATTTATTACAGTTATTTCTGAGCTCGGAGGCGTTAAGAACTGTCTTTATTCTTTCACAGAAATGCAGGCAAATAAGATGACGCCAGTGAAGTTTACGATAAATCTCTGATACCTGGGAATGATACAGATGCTTAAACGTCTTAGTGGGGCAGATATACGGTTCATAGTCTACTAATACTTAAGCGATTGGACGTTACTGACTTTGTGCGTAGGTAAAGATTAATTCTCTACCTGATCCCAGTATATTTGAGAGTCGACGTAAACAATCCCCTCCCCTCCACATGGTTGTGACTCTGTACTATCTGTTCAAAAACATTAAACTGGTAGTGAGACTTACGTTTACAGATTTTCACAATTGCTGTATGCAATTGTTAGATCCTTTAAACTCGTCTCCTTGCAGGAAGCATTGAATAAGTATAACCACAGCGCCTAACACGTCTTGGTGGGAATAATTGTAACTAATGTACGCGAAACGGTCAGCGACAGCCTTCGCCATTCCAAGATGTGGACGTACCCCCCTGATACTTCAAAATATAGAAAGTTACGTTCCAAAAATGAAATTTACTAACCTTACGAATAACAATTATGGTTATTGGCTTTATTTAGTCCCGAACCTCGCCAAAAGAACTTGTATAAATACATTTAAATGTATTTAAAATAACGAACGCAATGTGCATGGATTCTGTTCCGGTAACATCCGTTTTTCACTCCATTTGCCTAACTTCCTTGTCATGAAACATCGTGGAATCAGGTATAATTGTGTATATATATATATATATACTCTTATTAGGAATGGGCGTTACCCAACCGATGTTCTACGTTTCAGAGTCTATGTAATATATTTGTGTTTCAAATATTAAAATGTCGGCCAGCGTTTACGATATATGCTGTTTTTAAAATGCTGTGCCGTGGTAGGAGTTTACCGATGCTTCAGAGGCCTATGATGGAGGCGAATACCTCCGAAACGTCGGCTAACTTCTGCAGACCACCGTCTTTATACTCGCTGCCGTGAGAACCTGAAATCTCACTTATTTTTTTTATAAAATGTCAGGAGTAACAGTTCTGGCGCTGTTGCCAGAATTTTCACCTTTACCTTTGAGACGTCACTGGAGCCAATGACCTTTGAGTGGGCGGGGTAACTGGCTGAGTGATGACGTCATCGCGGAGAAATCCCCCAGTTTTGTAGGTAATAATTATTGACCCAAGTAACTAGACCAACTATGGAGGAAAAACGTGTCTGCAGCCATGTTGATGAAAGCTGATAGGATACGTTTGTGTGTAAATCGATTATTAAAATTGTGCGATCTAAATGAAAATTGGAGTGACTTGGCGTTTTGTGATACATTTTGGAAATTTCTTCAGTGTCTGAGCGACTGTCAGCTTATCAGGAAGGATTCGGCTCCATGGAAGAAACAAAAGTAGGCAGAGTTCAAACGCGCCTACAGTGAACCGTGTTAAGTAAAGCTGTCCCACTATACGCCATGTAGGCGCTTGGGGGGAAGAGGTGGTATAGCTCGTACTCATTCCTGACCTCGCCGCTAGATGGGGGTGAGTGGTCAATACGTATGTGAATATTTTGTAACCAGAATGCAGTAGGTATATTAATATTCATCAACGATACACTAACACGTACGTGTTTATATACTCCTTGGATCGTTGGACAGTGAAACAGCTGACTGTAAGGTGGAACACTAAAATTAAGAGTATTTCGAAGTGAATATAATATAAAATACCGGACGTAAGATATATTGATGGAAGGGCTGATGTGAAATGTGTAGCACAGCAAAGAACTTCGTGTTTCCCTCTCCTTATACACCTATTGTAGGGGTTAATGGAAACTGTATTGGTTTCAAGGACATTTATATTCCTGTGACCTGGTTTGAAGTGTACAGTCTTTGTATAGAGATCACAAGTAAATAAATAAATAAATAAAATTATTATTTCTGCAAGGAAACTACAGCTTCTTGGAAGATAGAGATTAAAGATAATATTAAAAAATGTCTTAATTAAATCCGTTATGGTGATGTGTTCTGACAGGAAATGTACCTTATTCTCAGCAATTATGTTAGCCATGTTTCGGAGTTTTTTTAAAATATATTTAGTGTCGTTTTGTATAGAAATTTTTGAGAATGACAGGCAGGCTGGATTTCCTACTCGCAAAGTTTCTGTTGCTTTTTATAGTCGTCTTTGAGACTTTTTTTACTGGTTCCTTCTGGAACACGTCAGTTTATTCTTAGACTTGGATTCAAGGTGTCTGCAACTTAATTGTCTTAGTTACGTAATGTACTAGCGGGAAGTCTTCAACGACGACGAAGAATTTAAGTTTGTCTCAGTTGCAGTTGCTAACGTAGTCGGCCCTGGAAATGTTTCTTCGCGATTCTCATGTCACTTAGCCTGTCAGATAATGTAGTTTCTCAGGGAATGTGAGAAACTTGGCGTACTTAACACGAAACGTAATAGATTTGTCTACGTTTCGGTTAGTTGCGCGGTTTTAAGTAGCAAATTTGTGCTGGTATTTGTGAAAAGTGATTTCTTGTTTTGAAAGGAGTGTTAAAATGCAGTTGTTTGACATCGGGATCCTTATATATGGGGCAACTTTGATAGAATAAGTAGACATTTTAGGATTATTATTATTGTTATTAGTGTTCTGTCTGACGACAGGTCCATATGAACAGGATCCTTCCATCCTTTTCTCTTCTCGGAATGGGACCTGTTCATATACGTTCTTGGCAGATGATCCAGAAGGGGTTTGCCATTGCCTTCTTCTGTGTGTGAATGGAGTAATTGTTGGGATGCCACGGACGAAAACTCCGTGTTGCCTAGACCACCTCATCTTATTATTATTTAGTGTTCTGTCTGACGACAGGTCCATATGAACAGGATCCTTCCATCCCTTTCTCGGACTGGGACCTGTTCATATAAGTTCTTGGCAGATGATCCAGAAGTGGTTTGCAATTGCCTTCTTCTGTGTGTGAATGGAGTAATTGTTGAGATGCCACGGAGGAAAACTCCGTGTTGCCTAGACCACGGCCTTGCCCAACACAAGTTATAAATTCGAACCCGACACCCCAGGATTACAAGGCCCGCGTTCTAACCGCTAGACCACCGTGACCATAATGTTGAAATTTGGATTCTTTTTTATGACGGTGGGATTGTGGATTGTGTTCTTCTGGATTATGACACCGTGGAATTTTGTAGGTGGTTACAAACGTTTCGGAGTAATGTATCATCTACATTTTCAGGGCGGAAAGTAACTTATGGTTTATGCTGGTCACATAGGAGGCTTATTAAGGTAGTGTGGTCGTAGGTTTCTGCGATGGATGCAAAGAATGCGTATAGAATAATATTTAATAAACAACTTTGGAAACTGGCATTTGGAACACAGAAGAGACGGGAATGAACATTAAGTTGGATATTTGGTAAACAGTTTGTGAGGATGGGAGATATAAGTGAGTCATGTCCTGTTTAATGATGATGTTCCGTTTTATCTGCGACGAACCTTTGGATTCTACTCCCAGTGTTAATATTATATTGGTGATAAAATCGTTACACGATGGGGGTGATTAGTGACTGATATCGCAAATAGCAGAGCCGTGTTGTAGACTTCGATAGTCGATATAGGGATTATTTCGATGACTTGTCTTCTGGGTTGTTGCGTTGTAATCTGGTTGAAGTTTACCGACGTTTCGGATGTCCTTGATAGCCCTAATGTTGACAGCAAGGACCTATGAATCGTTGGTAAAATTCTACCAGACTACACGAAGCAACAACCCATCCTCAAATCCTACAGGGTATATTTTGCCTTGCGGTATTTAGATTTTCAGTTATTTACGTATACTCTTTTTTTTTTGGGGGGGGGGGGGGGATGAGATTGTCACGACAGTTGGGAGTAGAAAGGAGCTCGTCCTTTCATCTGTCTATTGTTTAACAAGGACAAAGGAAAAGTGACTCATTTATTTCAAGGTCAGAGTCCGAAAGTCATTTGCATTCGTTATCTTCCGACTCCTACGCACGTATTGTGGTAAAACATCACCGTGTGGCCTTGGCTAGGCGCATACATTGATCGTATCTGCGCATTATGTCATAGTCTAAATTTATTTCAGTAGTAATTTATACCATGTTACGATAAATAAATTCTGTCGAAGTGGCATTGGGAAAAACTGTTAACATTTGTTTTGGTATTTAGATTAAGTACACGAAGGTTAAGAGTCTTTGAGCATCTGGAGATCTTCTGGAATTGTATTTAAGTTTGGAGTGTCTGTATAATCTTGTATTTGGTGAATATTAACCAATTACTTAATATGAAGATGGCCTAGGATGTGTGTCGCCGTGCTGTATATTCGTCACCCCGATGATGGAGGCTGTAAGTTTTTATGAAAATCTGATCAATATATTCAGACATAATGAATGGGGCAACATACCAGAAGCGTCGCCCTAAGAATCTCAAATTTCAGTTTGGGTTATTTTTTCTGTGTCGGAATTAAGTGAAAAGGCTTGAATATATATATATGGATACACTACATGCCTACAAAATTTTTATTATAAAACTTCATGAGAAGACTACGTGAGAGGATAATTATGAAATGGATCGTAATATTTTTTTGAAAGTGGGGGGAAAATGACTTCGGATTAGTTCAGAGACGGTTTCTTGTAATAACATTTATGAAACTTAGAATTTTATTATAACGAGGAATATTTCAAGTTGAGAAGGATCTGTATCAGTGAATTGTTAGAATTAGGATCAGACGTAAAATGTGTTCACTAAGTCAAGCAGCTTTGTAACAGTTTGAAATAAGTTTTAAACTCGATACTTAAAAAATAAATTTCTTTGCTGCTTTTGGGTTGTGAGGACGATTATTGGAGATGAATTTTTCTCGAATTGTATAAGCCGACGTGGGGAAAAGTACTTTTTTAGCAACGTAAAAAAATACTGATGGTTAAAACAAATTTTAAGAATACAAATTACAGGCTACGGGGATACTAGGAAATTAAACAGAACCGATGTGACAAGTCTTCATTAAATGATACGGAATCTTATGCTTACAGTATGGTTTTATTGGGCAGCTGTGTATGTAATTTGGCAGCTGCATCCTAATTTATTTGTTCTAGGGTCTAATTCTGTTTTAAGATTACATTTAAAGTCCATATGCAGACTTACGTGTTTATGAGACTATAGAATATGTATGGATGTGATGCAATGGTGGGTTTGGGGCGAAGGGGGAAGGGGGAAGGAAACAAACGAAGATTATGTGCAATTTATCTTCAATCTAGTTCGGGATTGAGACGAATCCTTGAATAGAAGTTTTGTAATTTCACGTGGAACGCAGAGAAATGACATGTGAAATATCAACTTTTACGTAGTACAGTGATTTTGTCTAATGGTTTGAAATCGTATCTGGTAGCTTTATTTTGCTACTGTTGTGGATAATTTTTATGGTTGAACAGAAATGGTAAGATAAAATAGAAACTTGTCTTCTCGTTATGGTATTGTACAGTTAGAATTTGTATATAACATCGAAGCGGAGTCTTTATTGAGAAGCTAATAGTCGTTTAGCTAATCAAATCATTCCCCGCGTTTTATGGAAAGCGAAGGTTAATTACCATGTTTAAAAAAGCGAGATAAAACCGCATTTCATTTAAGATTCGTTTTAATATTGTCGCCCCATGTAAACCCAGATTTTCGACGTTCTTTTTTTACATTCATGTTTCTGTACCACAGTTTTATAAACATAAGTCATTAAACCCGTGCTACATGCTTCGCCCATCGCATCCTCTTTGATTTTACAATTATTTGGTGAAGACTATTAATAGGTCTCCATGTTATTCAACTTTCTGCATGTTGTGATCAACCTCTTAAAACAAACAATATCATTTTTATTTTTACGTAGGATAAGACTATTCGGGAGGTCCCGGGTTCAAATCTCGGTCCGGAGACCGGTTATCCTGTCTGAGGTATTCGTGGTTTTCCTCAGTCCGTCCAGGCAAATAATTCCGGGATCGTACCTTAAATTAGGCAAATACCGCTTCCTTCCACATACTTTCCAATTCATTAATCACTAACATCCTCTTATTCGACGCTAAGTAGACTGAGGTACTGAAAAAGTGTCGTTAAATAAACTATAAATATGATATTAATTATTCGGTTTTGTCCGTCTAATCACAATTATATTTAAAATTTACAAATAAGATAATTAAAATATCATTTTATGTTCCACATCGAATAATTGATTTACATTTGGAACATTTTTACAACATGTTTCGGTTTCATCGAACCATCTTCAGGTGTAAAATTATATCAACAAACTTAAAATTCAATTACAATTTCTGTTGTGTAGCTTTTTGGTGATGTTTTCTGGTGATGTTCATATCCAGATTATTTTCATATATTGGAGCAAATGTATTGTTTTGAAGTGAATGCTCTACATCGGCCGAAGATGAGAGTGTAGACACGTTGATGTGTCTGGAGCTGTCTAGAAGTACTTGCGTATCCGACCAGGCATGGTTCAATGATATTTTAATTATCTTATTTGTAAATTTTAAATATAATTGTGATTAGACGGACAAAACCGAATAATTAATATAATATTTGATTCACAATATGACGCAATTATACTATCTTAAACTATAAATAATAAAATAAAATAGGTATAATCGTTATACGGTGACCAGACTTCATTTTCGAAACATGTTTAGAATGGTCTGGGGATTCACTTCGAAATCCTGTTTGATGAGTGGAATCCTCGTCAGCTGGTGCCTTAATTCTGTGGCGTCGTCTGTTTTCGTGACCCTCGTCACATCCGAAGCCTTGAGCTTCTTCGGATGGCTCACGTAAGCCGGGTAACTGCATATCCGTGTTTTTGTGTGCACTATTTCGCGCGTGACGTAATGTTACAGCCATCACATTTAATTGTTCATTGACTCGTGACAGCTTTTACTCCCCACCGGTGTAGGTATTTCAGTCTTTCACATGTGGCTTGTTGATCAATACTCACCGTTCTTCACTGTTGTGACTTAAATGACCTTGACAGAAGTCGCCGTCTTTAACAACTACGAACTCCATTGCAAATCCACTCACTCGAATTAGTAATATGCTGGATCTTAGTTGTTGAATCGATTTAACTCGTATTTTGTCTGTGAGATCTGTTGAGAAGTACAGACGTTGCCCAAGGTCTTAAAATAACTCTAGGCTTATTATTAATTAACATTTAAGCATCGAAATCGATAACGGAGTTGTGTGACATGTATGTAAGTGTTGACACGAGATTTTTTTTTTCCCGAGACCGCCATAAATATCTGGACTGTTTAAAAGTCCACAACATAAAATACGATCGTAAATTCTTGTAATGTCTCTGGAGTGGGAGATTTATTGGATTGAATGCGTTTACTAACACGATTACACTAGGCAAGGAGTCTGTCTCGTATTCACCATCGCAAGTCATAAACATTCTCAATTCTTGTGGAGTTGTTGACAGTTTCCCAATGATCGATACTACTCCACCATTGCTGGGATAGGATCATCAAACGTGATACTTAATATGAAGATTATTGATTAATAAACCTAAAATACATCGCTGTTGGATTATATTGGCAACAATCCGTTATAAAAATTCGGCATGGCGTGAATCTAATGTAGAGATGAGGGCTGTTGTGTATCACTCCGCCGCGCGCCTGCGCAAGGTGAAAGAGCTAGGGACCTTCTCCGCGATGCACAAATGTTTCAGCGGACGAGGGTCTGATGTAATGTACATGTAAGGTAGATGTTAAGACCTAGGATAATTAAAGACGTACATTAACGGTGAATAGCAGTTTCAAGATAAATCCCTCGGCTAGGTTCGTTTTTACCATCAGTGTTATGTGAGAAGATATTGCCATTTTTAAAAACGAAAAACTTTGCAACTAGAATGTGTTTATTCATACTCTGTGGGTTTTATATTGTAAATTTTACTCCTTTTATGGGTTATATTTTAATTTATTTCGTCGTCTGTAGAATATTCTGTTGCTGTAGTGCTTGTCTACAATTGGCCTTGTTTGATTGTTGTGAATCACATTAATAAGTTATTTACAATAGAATTATTGTTATTGGTGTATTTTGTGTTTAAAGCTACGCACTGGCTTTGTGTGTACATGCACTCGAAATGCTTCTAAGAATGCAACACAATTCCTGTTTTATTTATAAAGTAAGAGTCCTCTCTTTGTGTTGTGTTGTCCAGCAGAACAGAAATTCCTGTGGTAGAAAATGTGTTCTACAATTCTATTATGTAAGTTATAACAAGGCTAGTCTATATGATATTATTCCTGTTTCTGATATTGCAGTGGATTTAATTGTGACCTCTTTTAGTTACCATAATTACGTAATATTTTGTGTCAATTTTAGCTTTACCAACTCGGTTTATTTTTGTTAAGTCGCTGTTTATGGGATTGCCACATCAGTGAGATTTTTTCTGTACCTGTGTAAACAGTGTCTGGTCTGTGGACTATAATTATTTTGTCTGTCTGTCTGTCTGTCTGTCTGTCTGTAATCCCTGCGCCGTTCCAGTACAACTTGTAATTATCGTTCTTCGATCCTATTATCATTACTTTTTAATGCAAGCTACATCTAACCACTCCATTTAAAAGTATCGATTTACTTTCGGTCTTGAAAGAAATTAAATCTGTTTAATTAGCATTTACTGGCTTATATATATATATATATATATATATATATATATGCGGCCCAAATAATAAGGAAATCATTAATAATTCAGTTGGAACAGTATTTGTGTTAACGTTACATGCGCAGAGTGTGGGCGTTACAAAGTAATTGTGAATTAAATATTCGTTATGCCATACGTTTCAATCTAGTTGAAGTGTAAGAGGCTACAGGTTGTCACGATGGCATTCAGAATGCGACATCGTTCTTCTTCTCCTTCTTATTCTACTTATTCTTCTCCTCCTCCTCCTCCTCCGTCTTCTCCTCCTCCTCCTTCTTCTCCTTCTTCTCCTTCTTCTTCTCCTCCGTCTTCTCCTTCTTCTCCTTCGTCTCCTCATTCTCCTCCTTCTACTTCTCCTTCTCCTCCTTCGTCTCCTCCTCCTTCGTCTCCTTCTCCTTCGTCTCCTTCTTCTCCTTCTCCTTCTTGTCCTCCTTCTACGTATTCTACTTCATCTTCTCATTCTCCTCCTCCTCCTTCTTCCTCTTCTTCTTCTTCTTCTCCTTCTTCCTCTTTCTCCTATGCGTCATTCGTCGAAGGTGTAGGCCTACATTTTATGGATGTGTATTATAAATAGCTGCCGTCTGGGTTGTAGTCTGGTATAAATTTACTGACTTTTCGGGGGTCCTTGCTGCCTCCATCATCAGGGCGACGAAGAAACGGTTTCAGATATAGGAATGCGTCAGTCAAGGCAGAACCTCGTTATTGGCGCCACGAGAATCTAAATTTCCATTCAGGATGTGTGTTGCGTTATCGAGTAGTTCGTAAGGTATTTCTAGGAATCAGTCGTGATGGTTCTGTGGACGGGTAATGTTGAAGTAACTGGGCAAACATGAACCATGCCGGAAATTCCATGACTGAACAGTGTCTAGTGTTATCACTTATTAGCACTGTAACAGTAACAGCGAGGTGGTGACTGTTTAAACGTTTCGAAACTTAACGACGATTTAAGGCACTGTCCGGAAAGGGAATGGTGTTTGTTTGTTTGTTATGTGTTGTCTATTTGTTTTCCATTTTTAATTTGAAACTTTCCACACTGTTATGACATACAGACGTATCAATATTTTGGATTTCGTCGGAATATTGAATTTTGGCTGTCAGACTTTGGAGAAGCGATGCATTGTGGGAGAAACATGACCATTACTTAATGTGTGTGGCCCTAAAATATTGTACTGTAATATATATTTCCAAAATGTGCAAGTTTTAATGTAAATTTTGTGGAATGCAAAGCAGTAACATGGCCCTCGCGCGATATCTATAGGTTAAGTAGCCTTGAATTTTATAGCGATAACCATTCAAGATAGGCAATTAAAACTATACACCAGTTACGTCATGAATGACAAAGACATTGTGTGAATTGTCTTGTTTTTATTACAGAGTTGTTAGGACTATTATAGGCCCCACAGTTTAGTTAACTGGTTGGGCGGAGTGATATAGCTTTACTTCAGTGCAGAAATGTAGTCCGTTCTTCCTCTAATCATAACATGAATCAGTTTGTATCCTTCCGCTTCACTCAGCACACGACAGTTTTCAGAGAATAAACGTGTAAGTTTTTATGGTGATAGTTGAATCACAGTTTAATTTAATTACGTCAGTAATAATGTAGTCCATGTCCGGTGGGATCATATGTCTGAATCCATGTCAAAACGTGGAGCCTCTCCGTCTTCATCGCCCGTGTTATTAAGAAGCCGATCGACCGCTTTATCTGTGAGCCCATCAAGTTTCCACATCCTTCCTTCCTACTTAAAGATGTGGTCAATAACTGGCTGGCATCTCTGTGACGTAATTTGCGATAACGCTTTGGTGACAAGGCCGAACAAGCTGGGAAGTTTGAATGTTTTGTTGTGTCTCGCAGTGTAGTCGTTTGCCTTTCTAGTCGAAGTTGCAGTAACATGGCCGCAGTTTTGCAACCACATGACCCGCTCTGTTGCCAAGGTCGTCGTCAGCAGTGCATAGTGTCCGCCTTAAAACCCGGAAATCAACTGCTTGTTCATATGACACAATAGTTCGCGCATGCGTAGTGTTGCTCTAATATAACCTGTTTAATTGTTTATGTAATTATAATTATTTTATGTTGAATTAAGTATGGTAATGTTGTTAGTTCGTGCACAGTTGTCGTATGTGCAGATTATCAAAACATAACCAAGATATTGACGCAGAAGCTAGGCCCTATTTTCTTACGTCACGTTTGAGTTGATGGGCAGGTGCCCAATCAGAGCTATCGCTTGTCACGTGTATTTGTTTACGCTGGGACAAGTCAGTGGGCAGTTTTAAGTAGGCGTAACATCCATCACGACATTCATTGATGACAATTTACTCCTTTTAATAAAAACAGGTTTTTTTAACATAAAGCTAATACTTAAGCTGTCTGTCGTGAGATACATATAAATTTTTGTCATGAGAAATCCTTCGAATAATCAATGTCTTTTGAATGACACGCACTTCTCGAATGTTATCAAAAGGTCCAGACGTTATGAGAATGTTATCTGGAATGTGCACTGCCAAGCGGGACAGCCTAGCTTCAAATCTCAGGAGTGACGCTTCTCGGATGTCAGATGTTTTTATTTCTCTCTAGAATGTTCTTAGACGCAGAGTGAGTCGGGCGCTTCATCTTACGCCCAGCGTTCACAATCAGCCTACTGTCTACAGGGGGTCCCAAAAACATGTATACGCACAAGGTTAATATTCTGTATTAGAACGTGTACATATTTTTGGGGACATTCTGAATTTTTAATCTAGGGCCGTGGTTTAGTCGATAACATCGAGTCGGATATATTTTCTTGGTTCGAACCTCCTTACATATGTTGTTTTGAAGACACCGTATCGGGTAGTAGGATTTGAGGTCTTCGCGGCGGTGAGACTGAAGATGGCTGTCTTCTGGGTTGTTGCGCCGTGTGGTCTGGTAGAAGTTTACCGACGTTTCAGAGGTCATTGCTTCCTCAATCAACAGGGCGTATAGGCTTGATCATGTCGCTTGGAAACAAGGACATGATTTATTGATATGGCTTATTGGTTAGTTTTATTTTAAAAAATGGGCAGGGAGAATAGTTTATTTAGTCACCTAAAACACAGGGAAGATTATTTTATTTTGGAAGATTTATGCATTTCACTATTCAAAAATTTTATATCTGCAGAAAGTTCACGGGCGATGTGTGTGATTGAGCGTGCAATTATTTATATAATTTTTGATATTACTTGGGCGAGGGAAATGTTATTTTTTTTTCAATTAGTCGCCTGCGGATTCAAACCAAATGGTCTGGTTTACTCATGGATACGAATATTTGATGTCCCAAACGGCGAAGCCGATTGGCGTAATAATATAACTACGTATCTGTTATAATGTCTGACGGATAACCTTACATTCTACTCGTATTTAATCTTACTCTTTGATGTGTTGTCATCCCATTTAACGGCATATAACGTCTTCAGTTTAAATTAGTCTAAAAAATAACCAAGACAATTAAATCTATGCTTCCACTGACGTATGCAGGTTTGATCATGTCTTCGTCTGTTGACGTAGGTGATTATTATATCCTGGTGGCAGAAAAGAGATCGAACAGAACATGTAAATCATTGCCCTGCCACCAGACGTCTTCTACCCAGCTCTTTCGAACTTTTAAAACTCATTGTTTTGTGTTCACTGAGCGTAAACACCACTGGGCTCCACGTGACCTCTTTCCAGAGGCTTGGCCACCCCTGGGCGCTGCACACCCCCGGGGGTTTCCCCAACAAACGTTATCAAGGTCAGTCCTTCTACCCATCTGTCGTGTCTTTCACCCCTTTGTTGGAGTACGTTGTTGCAATAATAACCTTGAATCGTATTGTTGCATCAATGACCTTGAATACCATTTTGACTTGTTATTACCTTGGTTGTCCATTTGACCGTCATCGTTATGAAGTGACGTAAAGAACACCGTTGGAATTTGATTGTGTTCAACTGTGTTCGTGTTTTGTAGTGATAGGAGCCCATGAGCTGGTCTACCAACCAGCAAATGAAGTTAGGCAGAGAATTAAGCAATTGTACTTGCAGTCTATCTAACCTGTGATTGATAATTTGATACATTGATTATATTGATAACTGGTTTATTATCTGTAATAAGCGTCATATTGTGTGAGTGCTTCAATTAAATACTTTAAATGAGAATTTCGTAATTCTGTCTTTGAAGCAATTGTAAGTAGTCAGTGAAAACCACTTGTGGTAATGACGTGGACGTGCATCAGCAACTTTAAAAGAAATATAATTTTTTCTTTATAAATTTCATCATAATGTCTGCGCAGTTCGTAATTTCAAAGGCCCCACATTTGGTAGTGGTGATAATTTCTTGTTTTCGTAGAGGAATCTTTCAGACTTGTTCTGCTTAACATGGAAGGTTGGCATCTAATGATCCCGGGTATAGACCTTTGTTAAATTTTTAATCGGCCACGTTGTTCCCACTCAAAATATATACGTACTTGACTGATTGGTTAAAGTTTCTTCAGCGCGGTTGAACGGTAGAATGACGAATTGGAAATATTTTGGAAGTAAGGCTTGTTCTATCCCAGAATTTGCCAGAAAGGACTGAGGAAAACCAGGAGAAAATTGTGAGGTATAACTGAGATTCTAACCCGTGTCCTCCTACGATCGAAGTAGATGTGTGAACTACTTATCCGCGACGTTCATAGACGCAAATACCGCGCATAGTCATCGAGACTTCGAGAAACATGTTTAAAGAAAATTGCTTATAAATAAAGTTATATGTTTTTGGTTCCTGCTTGTATTTTTTTAAGATGGTAAAGTTGCGTCATATTGTGATATAATAAGTATATATTAAATCTTGTCCGTCTAATCACAATAAATTCTTATTAAATATTAAAATATTACAATAATTAACATTTAAAATATTTAAAATATTAAATGATGTTCTTTATCGAAATATTCGATTTACATTAGACCATCATTTTTCATGTTTCACGACATGTTTCAGTTCCTAAAAGAACCATCCTCAGGTGTATATAATATTCATTTAACCTTTATGTTATTTACATTACAGACTGATACAAAAACAACAAAACGTTCACCCACACTAAAGTCACATTGAGCATGATGTATATATACAGAACAACATCGAGTGTATTATTAAAAATGGAATAAAATCTGAAAAAGAACATCGTTTGCTTTTTTTGTACGAGTAAGTCGTAAATTATGAAGCTTATTCCGACTAGTTTCAATGAGAAGACTAGCTTGGACATGACCCAGTCTTTGTGAAAGTTGTATCGGGCTGTAAAGAATGCAGATCACATACAGCACGCAACTCAGTTTTCCAATTGACTTGACGTCCGACACATGCCTGCTCTAATAACGGCAATCAAAGTGAGATTCTTCACGATGGATCCTACCACACTACTCGCTTGATGATATTTAAACTTAGTCACGCGTTGAGTGTCCACAAGCAATTCGATTTACCACTCCCTTCCACCCTCTGTCACCAGTGAGTATGTTAGATGGTGTGTCAGGAAGACCCCCAGAGGCTTCTGAGACTTTTTGTTGTCTTCGTCTGGCAAAACTGCATTCAATATGTTCCTTTCTTGTGATACGTTGGCACAAGAATTAGATACGCGTTTCAACACACTTTCTAAACCACAAGCGAGGGACGTTAAGGTACAATTTGGCTGCACGCGACAGAGACAGGCGACCGAGGCAGGCGACAGAGTTACGAGACCGAGACTGGTCGCTTCCTGTCTGCTCTCTGTACTATCGTATGAAGTACAATTACGAGCGCGAGACAGAGACAAACCACTGACCACCGACAGAAAGATCCTTCTTCGCGTCTGGTTTTGAATATTGAACTCATAGGTTTTCTTTGTTTCTTTCGCAACAAATAACACAGCAACACATCATCTTATTCTTATTCTTCGAGTAACCTTTTTAGAAGCATTTGTGTATTCATTTTTCGCAGAATATGTGCACGTATGTCTCAACAAAACAAAGAAAACAAACACTTTGCCGCGTGTCTCGGTCGTCACCTCAGAAGTGTGTGGCGACAAGCTGCGATGTCGCCTGCCTCGGTCGCTTGTCTCTGTCGCGTGCAGCTAAATTGTACCTTTACTTGGAATCAGTGGTTGCTACGGGCTGACTTTTCATCAGTAAAATTAAACATTACCATGAACTGTACTAAAACTGCTTGTTTGAATATAAACCACCATGGAAAGGGTTACGTGGTACTTATCGGCAAAGAAATACAGTCGAGGTCCGCCAAATTCAGTGTCCGAGAGATGTTTAGTTGTCCACCGAGTATGTTCGTAGTAACTGAAGAAAAGTTTGTAGTCGACGAGATGTTTTTGTCATGGTTCCCCCGATTTTTATAGAATATATAATCGAATATAGCGGTCAGGTCGAATCTGAGTCTGGTACACGTAAAAATCGTCGTTCCTAAATAACTTTTTCGAACTTTGCTATGACTTTAAAGGGTTTTGTTTTTAGCTCTCTTTATATTATTATTCCTTTAATTTTGTTGACGTAACATAGTCGTGGTTTCCTGTGATTGTATTTATAGTCTAATAGATTTTTATTTCTTACTGATATTTACACTCACCCCCATCTAGCGGCGAGGTCAGGAATGAGTACGAGCTATACTACCTCTCCCCCCCAAGCGCCTATATGGCGTATAGTGGGACAGCTTTACTTTTTACTGATATTTACATGCGTTTATGCCCAATGACTTATCAGCATACGTCAGAAACCAAACTTTATATACTTGAACATTGTTAACGTCTTATTTTAAAGTGGTGGTTGAGTATAATAATTATAACACGCAGTGACATACACTGTCCGTGGCTGGTTTTAAAATTACGTTAATCTTTCCCAAAATTGTCTGACATTCGCATTTTCTTCCATTTATTGAGAGGCACAACCCAACTTATTACTTAGCGTATTTTTATATAATTTTCACACGGTTTAATCTTTTTTCAGATTAAACCTTTACATGTGGACTTTCATGTTTTGCTTGTTCATGCACTCAAAGTCTGTGCGTAACATTTCATTATCACAATCTTATGAGAGATAAGACGCAAATTATGCTTGAACTCCGTATTTTATAAGACGCAGTTAATCTGATTATATTTGCTTCTATCAGAAGACTCTTCGATTTTCGGTCACGTACGTTCATTATGACCAGTAACTGTTCTTCAGTGCTTTAAAAAATGCCTCACCAATGACCTGGCTATCGTAAATGTTTCACAGAACATATTTTGCGTTGTCATTATTAATTAATTTATCTGCTCAATAAATATTTTAACCGTAGATTATATTATGTCCGTGTCACCTTCTCTGTATGTCCTCTGGTATTTTTGTAACAAAAGACCGCTTTCTGTGACCCTTTGTTAGAATATCGCTCAATAATTCCAACATGGCTAAACTAAATATAGTTTATTTGAATGTGGTTTGCTGAAGGAACATGAAGTTGTATTCAACTGTTTAATATTTTATAACATGGAGCGTGAACTGATGCTACACGCGAATTTACGTAATTCATTAGGGTAGATCGTCAACACATAACAATTAGTAAGAACCACGTAATTATTTATTAACAGTTACAAAAAATGACAGCTTTGCGAAACTTAAAAAAAATATTTTACCCAGCCACCATCCGTACAAATGCAAAAGAAAAACACATAAATGTATCTCAAAATTATATAATTATTAATTTATCGCTGCTTCTAGTGTCAATATTGGCCGAAGGACACGTGAGTACTTGAAGAAACTTGGCGTGATAAATTCTGCGAGAAACTTTATTTTTCTGTTAGATTTTTCTTCAAAGAAGTTTAACCGTATATCAGTTTTTATGAATGTGGTGTTGGTTAGAGACAACGCTTTACGGTACACGTAAAACACGCAGAATAGTTAACTGAATTGTTTCCTAGCCGAAAGCACCGTTTGATGTGTTTTCAGTTCTAAAGAAATGTAAATTTACCACAGTTTACAAGTTATGTTGGTTTCTGAACACTTGGTACTGGCATTTATGCAAAGAAATTACATCCCGTGAGGTATTGACTTTAGTGCACATTAATATTGGCAACTGTTCAGCTAGGTAGCCATCAGGAAAGTAAGTTGGAACTTATTGCATAATGGCCCAACAACATGATTTAGCTAAATTTAAATATGGCTGGCTGTCTTCTGGGTTGTTGCGCCGTGTAGTTTGGTAGAAGAAGTTTACTAACGTTTCAGAGGTTCTTTTTGCCTCAGGCAACTCTCCGCCTTTAAAACCTCAAATACTTCGTAGCTAAATTTAATTTAATGTTGACCTGTACGTTTTTAGCGTTTACATATTAGGTCTTTGGCATTTTACAGTTCAGGATTCTTACGTAGTGAATCTTTAGACATGTGGTAGAGCTCCCTTTGGTCTAGAAACTGACCAGCTCAAGAACTCAGCTTGCATTAGGGAGCATAGTACAGTCCGAAAAGGAATTTGAACTAGCATTTATAGTCGGCGTAGTAGTTTTTGGCCGGTGGAATTTTCAAGGGGAAGGCTAGGAGCGAGTCTCGGACTGAACGCCCAAACAAAAGAAATACGCTGACCGCGCCACCTCAGGTACACAGAGTAGGCCCGTCCGCCAGCTCCGCTAGCTTCTCCACCGGCCAAAAACTACTGTGCCAACTAACTTATTTGGAGCAATCCAAGACCCTACACAGTGGCCCGCGTCATTGTGACCACTGTGATAACCTTATCATACTCAGGGGTTTCATCAATACTGTTACGAGTGTTGTAAGGTCATGGAAGGTTCGGGGAGCGTAACGAAAGTCCGAGAGATTTTGCACCGCCTCCCCCGTATTGCTGCCCCCGCTGTGTTGCAACGCCTGAAGGTGCGCGCGCATTGGGATGGGAAAATTCCTGCAAAGCTTGCTAGCATGCAGACAATTGACGAACGCTCTAGAACTATCGTGAAATTTCTCAAGACTTGTAGACTGATCTGTTTGCTGATATTAACAAATGAGTGCAGGTGGACATATTTCGTCTCTGTGGAACATGATTTAGAGACAAACAAAATGTAAGAAGTGAGGATTAACTTGTTAGAGAAAAGTCTTTTCATGTGTCACTATTTAAATTGTTTCAGGTGCAGTAAATACTAAACCATTTTGATTGTAATAGGGTGCGAAGTAAATAATTATTTATTGCGAAACCCCCACGCGCAGTCACTGATCGATGTTGTAATACTTTCAGTCATCTGTGAGTGCACAGAAATAAATGTTACTCATTACATCTAAGATTTTAGACGTGATCTTTATCTGTTCTACATTTTCTAACAATTTTAAAAGTTATATCTCAAGGTTTTAATATTTTGTTGAGCTGTATAGATGTTTGTGTCGTTTAAATAGATTGCCAAATTCGTAATTTCGCTGTTATTAATGTGTAATCGATCTTGCCATTTTAATTGCTTTGACATAAATCGGTTACATTTTCGAAAGCTTTGTCTTTCACTGTTTATACATATATTTCAAAGATGGTTTATTACTGTGATAATGGAGGAAGCAAGGGCCTCTGAAACGTCGGTAAACGTCTTACCCAGAAGACAGCCATCTTCAGACACGCTGAGAGAATGTAACATTCTACTACAGATATGTTTAAGTTTTAATTATGTGAATGGAATTGTGACCGAGGTTTATTATGGCCTCTTTCAAGCACTTCATCTACCTAAAGTAGGCCTTGCCGACACGCCGTTAGACTCACGAATAAGTATCATTACCGCCACTTTGTCATCGACCTACATAAAAACTGAACCGGGTAAACGTTGTGGAATGAGCAGAATGTCTGTTTTGTTAAATGACCTGTATTTTCCATATGCTTTCAGCACAAGTTACAGTGTTTATTAAACAGATAGTAATCGCAGAGTTGTTGTTTATTTAAATAATTAGAAATCTTGTATACGGGCTGAGGGTCCGACTTGAATCGGTTAGTTCAGTGGTATTCAACCTGGGGTACGCGAAGACATCTTAGGGGGTACGTGAAATTTAAAAAAAATATATATTATTTTATGATAAACACTGAATAATCAGTAATGTAATTTATTTAATTTATTTTAGATGTAGATTATATACTATGTATAACTTGAATTATACACCAACAACTTTGAGGG
>NW_019060094.1:13621-24272 GCF_000696155.1 Zootermopsis nevadensis
ACCGGGAATTGAACCCGGGACCCCAGGATTACAAGGCTAGTGTTCTTACCGCTAGACCACCGTGATATATTACAATATACTTTATTTTTCCACCAAATATTTTTGGACTTACACTTTTACTGGGTCAATCAAGAACTTCCGTGCCACTGCAATAATAAAAGCCAAAAGTACTTTAAGAATTTTACTTGCGGATGTCTGTACACAGAACATTATTGTTATATTGTCAGGAAATAAAATAAGAAAACTAAGTACCTGCTATGATGTAAGTGAAATTGGGTTTGCAGAAGTATTGTGGATAGGCCTGCATGAGTAGTGGTACAGGCACAACTAATTTTCTGTCTTCCTCTGCTCGAATTTGCACCAACACTTTACCTATATGTTTCCCAGCTGACATGTATCTGCAACATGTACCTAAGACGTCAATGCGATCTTAAGAAATGCTAATATGATATATGACACATCCCTGTTCTTATAAAATTTCTGAAAATGAGTTTAAAAGCACGTTTTATTATACACGCATATGTTGGATATAGCTCATTGTGTGAGGTATATCTGATACATGTAGTGCTTCCAGAGTTGGCTGTACATCCAACGTCAGCCGACTTGTTGTCATTATATTGACAGATTTATTCTATTATACTTATATTTTAAGATTCGTGGTGATCACTGGAATGGAACTCAAAACCTTATAAATTCTGGGCTAGTATCCTAACCAAATGACCACTAATATTAAGATGAAAAACAATGAAGAAATCTGTGTACGATTTCAGGTTTTCACAGCGGTGAGTCTGAAGATTCCCGTCTTCTGAGGCACTGCGCCATGTAGTCTGGTAGATTTCCTGGAAACTGGAACTGTTTAATCTGCTGATGATCAAACAATCATGGCAAAATAAGAATTTTACTTATAAATTATGTGACTTAATTAAAGAAAATACTATCTTGAAATGTCAACACATCAATAGAAGTCCAATGACTTCCAAGAGAGAAAAATATTATAATTAAAAGAAATTACAGAATTAAATAACAGAAAAGTCAAAGTATTTAACTGTTTATGATACCTGATATCACATATAAGAAATGGAGATAACCATATAAAAACTAACTCTGTAGAGCAGAATCCTCTTTGAGAAGCTGATAGAATGCTCAGCTAGGTAAGAAATTCCCATTCTCACAAGCTCTCTGTTACAAGCTTGTCTCAATATGAAAATGGTTACCTGAAAGCCTGCTCCACCTGACTGTCAGAAAACACAGTCCGGGGCAGCGGTCGTACAGTCCCTGAAGCTACACCTTCGGTCATGATGTGATGCAGATTTTTCTTAAGCTCAGGGGATGAAAGAAATTGTTTATCCAAAGTGACTCCAAAGAAGCTTGTTTCCTTCAGGAACACTTCCATGCCTACATGTCAGATACACTCTCAGACAAATTGGCTCACAAAGACAAGAAAGAGTACATGACATGCAAAAGTAGACAAAGTGTAAGCAGAAGCAGTGACTGGAAACATACATGTCAGTACCAAGTTGTAATAAATGATGGTGATACATTTTTAAACTTGTTTCACATTAGATAAATCTTTAAATTGGACAAGAAATTACATGTTTCTTGCATGACAGTAACAGTAACTGGCATGCCCGTGTTTTGACTTCAAAATTTGGTAACAGATGCTTTCTGTAGGATTTGAGACTTTCGCAGCGAGTACGATCAATAAAATCTTCTCGGGCAATCAGTGGCGTCAACTCTGTCTCAATCATCCCCGATCATGGGGACAGAGTTGGTTCGCGAAACCTTGGTTTACTACAGTAACCAGTTGACGCGGCTGTGTGCCCCAGAAGATTTTATTGGTTAGATGCTTTCTGGTTTATGAAACAAGGTTCCTATATATGATGTACTATTTATTCATGCTGTCTGGAGGAAAAATCTGTGAGTATGAAATATTTCGATCATTTTGTGTTTCTCTTATGAATATGACAAATTATAATGGAAACTGGTTAATAACGTCAGTCATACCAATAGTGTTGTTGCTGGTAAGGTCAAATTTTCCAATCTCCAAGAATCGTCCTCGAGGGGCAAGGCAGCGTACTGAGGCCTGCAGCTTCTCTTCAGAAAGAGAGTTGAGAACGAGGTCTACCCCTTTTCCATTTGTCTGTGACATGATAAGTTGCTCAAAAGAAGTGTCTCGAGAGCTGCCAATGTTATGGTCCATCAACTGGGTGAGAAGAGAAGAGGGAATGTTGACAAATTTCACAGTTTGATAAGGAAGAGCATCTTCATAATGTCATAGGAAGACATCTCTAGAATGTTCATATTGAAGCATTCCAGTTCTTATTACTATTCAGCCGCTCGCCAATCCCCAACTTCCCTCCATTTTCTACTTCCAATCCTTCCCTGTGTTTCTTTTACTTTCTTCATTCTCTTACCTTCATTTTAGGAAACAATTAAGGAAATAAACAGCAATTATCGCTAACCACCCAAAATCTGTACAATAATTTCATTTATTAAGGTGTAAAATCTCCCCTGCATATTTAAAACAGAATAAGATTGCTTTAAGTAGTCAAAATGGCTGTTAAAATACCTGTGGAAACTGCTTTTTGATAAAGGCACGTTTCTCCTCTGTACCGACAGTGGTAAACACCGTGCAACCTGCGTGCAGACAAATTTTGATGGCTGCCTGGCCTACGCCCCCACTGCCTGAGTGGATCAGCACCGACTCACCCTTTTTCATGTTTCATGTGACCAATCATCTCAAAGCGCATAGTAAGCCTGTCAACAGCAAAACAAAGCATCAAATTCTTATTCTTCTATTAAATTTGCTTGGTAAATGTAGAACATGTAAAGCGATGCTTCGGACAAGCATCACATTATAAAGATAAATATGCAGATTAGAGGATAAGTTCCGCTGTTTCATGGCATGGGATCTAGATCAGGGGCAGATAATTATTTTAGCCTGAGAAAAAGATGAGTCTGCTTTGGAATGAGAGGGCTGGAAAATCTAACAAAGGATTCTGCAGTAGAGAAACTGTTAAATAACTATCAGCTATATGCACTGACCAAATATGTTACGTTCACACACGCGTACGCACACACCACACACATCACACAAGAACTGTGTTATTAAGAATTAATTAAACTATATGTAGAGTGGGCCTCATCTGACATTCTCAAACCCAAATGCATGTATTAATAAATTAAAACCTAACTACTACATATCAGTGGATTTAGCACAACATTTTAATATTTTTATGTTAAAACTTTGTCATTCGTGAAACCCAATAACTATTTCAAATTTTACTCACCTGTATTCTTTTTACTTATGACTTATTCCACATCCCGTGACTAATCTCTTGGTTCCATTGAATGTATATATGTATGTATATACAGTAAATATGTATATAGGGACCCAAAACTTTAAATTCTCAACCAATGATTTATATTGTCACTAAATTTGAGCCATCTTGAATAAATATGTTCTGAGGAAAAAAATGTGGGGCATTACTTAATGAGCGACCCTCGTAGATAGCTCACAAGCACATTTCACAATTTTAATTTAAGTTCATGGCAACTCACAGTTCCATACGCCAAAGGCACAGTTGCAGCATCCTCGAGTGTCCAGTGCTCAGGCACATTCCACATCAAGTCTGTGTCTGCCAACACCATGGAGGCAAGGGCTCCAGAAGGAATTATGCCCATGACTCGTTGCCCTTTCTGGTCACGTCCTGAGAACTCCATGCCTTCAAAACAGCCCTAGAAACATGCAAATTCCTCGATATCAGCTTCAGAGTTTTGAAATGTAATTGAAATTTGTTTGTCTGGAACAATATAATGCTGTGCTATACATAACATAACAGATATAATACATTATGTACAGTGGAGGCATATATTCCAAGAAAATACTGCAATGAGCATCAACATTTTATATTAAGTGAATCATTTTACATCAAAACACAGCACGTTTTCTGGTTTTGAGTGGAAGGGACTGCAAGTAGTTGTGGAGGTTACCTGCAACACTGTTGAGTAAAAAGTCCTTGACACCTGACCAGAGGTAGTCTTCCAGCCTCGTGAAGGGTATGAGGTTAAGAACCATTCACCATAAAAGTACTTTGTTGCTTAACTAATAACAAATTCTACAGTGTGTGTGTGTGTATGGGTACAGCTGGCTCAGAAAATGATCCAGTATTAGCTGAGTGTGTTTGGAGAGTTTGTTCCTATATATTCATCCGACCCATTGATTAGTGGTATCATATTAAGAAAAATGAGACTTAACTGCTTTACATAATGAATAAACAGTCCTTCATAGTGACAACAGCTTCGCTAAATCTTATAGGAGGAATCATTGTTGAATCAAACATCTGTATGTCTATGAAAATGAAGTTAAAAGTTCTTAAATGCATATATTTGATTTACAGTTACATCAGTTGTGTGAGTCTAAAACTTGGTCTCCCATTCTAAAAGAAAGATATAGAGCACAGATCTTTAAGAACAAAGACCTGAGAATAATGTTCATTTTGAATGTGCCAGAAAGCTTATTGCTGTGTAATGTGAGTAGAATAGCACAAATCTGAATTTCATCCATCATATGTTCTCACCAGATCCAGCCGACACTTTGGAACTTTAAAAGTCAGCCTTCCTGTTGCTGACATCACATCTCTGAAGTTGAGTGGGGAGTAATAAATATGCACCAGTTCCCTACTTGGTTCCATCTGAATGCTGGAACATATTAAATCATACATAAATCTGATTCTCTGCATTTACTTGAGTCAAAATTATGACCATTTAACCTATCAGCTAATTTTATTTTATAATTACACAAGTTAACTGAATGTAACAAAAGTTCCTTTTACATGAATGTGATCCCTTATGTGATAAAAATCTACAATCCACATTTGAAGTCCCTCAAGTAACCTGATAGTCCAGAAGTAAGACACTGACCTCCAGAGTCCAAGATACTTGACAGAAACTGAACCAAACTTATGCTCTGTATCCAAAGCTGTGACCAGCAATAATATGCAAATTTGGCTCATGAGTTAATGACACCAGACTTGAGGCCACATTTTAATAGATCTGAATCCTACTCAAATCAATATAATTTTTATTGTTTCAAGAGATTAGGTTAGGTTTGGGAAGGTTCAATTAGATCAGGTTATGTCAAGGATTTGAAAGTACTGATTCTGGCTATATTTCACATGTCAAACATAACCACAAAGTTTCACAGTACAACCATGCTTCTAACTGGTAAGATATGTATCTATTTATTACTACACATAAGTTCAAGACCAAGTATCAAGTGATGACACCTCACATGTATGCATGTGCATGTCTACCAGGACATCATTACATTATTAATAAGAATGGGCTCCAATGGCACATTCATATTAAATTTAAAAATATTTAGTCAATTGTTTCAAAAGATAGGGAACACACTCACAGGCAGCATGGTGGTTTCATAAGTAAGAAAGTAACAAAAAGCTAAGAGAAACATATCCATATAAAATTTGTCCTCACTTAGTGTTAACTTTTAAGTTTGTTTATTTCTGGCCCCTTACACCAACAGTGAAATGCATAATATAAATTGAAAGCAACCACATTATTGTACAGAGTTGACCCATACTTGTCAGGGTCCAGATTCCCCTCCAACCATCTGAAGCTGGAGAGATCTCCTCGTCTCATGATCTTGACATAGGCATGTGGCACAGTGACAGTAGCACAGCTGTCCAAGGGGAGGTGTCGGTATGACCCCCACTTTCCATCAATGTATACATTGACAGCCAGATCTTTCCTCAGCTGTTGCCGGTAGAATGGTGAGTTAAGATCAAATGGGGGTGCAGAGGAATCAGGAATAAAGTAACACCTGAAAAAGATGTATGAAATGTTCTACTCTATTGTAACTTCTGAGTTCTTTCTTCTGCATATTGATATCATATCCTTTTAATTAGATTCTAATTATAGAGTTATTTTAAGTGATAAAGCAAAATGGCACATTCTGCAACTCCTAATTACAGTCTTAAAGATACTGAGGAAACTTAAAACATTAATATTCATTTGTACTTATCTACAAGACACATATTTAATTCAAACTTTGGAAACTCTTCAGCAAAGAGTTCAGGAGAAGCTGATACTCATTTAGCTGGTAAAAAAGTTCCATGCCTGTCTGGAACTCAAGATCCACTATGTTTACAAGAGCCTGCAACTTTAAGATAGTTTTTATCTAAACCAAATCATATCCACAGATTAAATATTGCATCAATGTTCAGATCCCATAAATGAGCTCAACATTGGCTAACACAAGGCATATTCTTCACTGGTAGAGAGAAAGGTCAAACAGGATGTCTCTTACCTGACAAAGTCACATCCAGGCTCCTTGCGGATACAGTTCACAAGACCCACAATGCCACTGAGTGGTTCACCCTGAGCTACAAGAATAATGTGACGTTTGGAGTTACTACCGATGGCAGTCTGTACTTGCGGCAGCCAATCATAGTTGTGAGTTGTTACATGGATCACAATTGGATTTTCCAAAACCACTCCCTGAAAAAGGCATTAAATGTTCCTTTGTCTCTTTGGTTTCGTTTAGAGACATATCTGAAACACCACTTATTTCTTATTACATTAAAATGAATCAGGAAGAACGTGGATGACAATGTACAAACTTCTAGGACATATATCAAGTTAGATGTTGTAATGTATCACTTTTTCCAGCATTTTAAAAACACAAATTGATATATATTTCATAGGTCACATTCATATGATTCGACTGAAAATTTGGTATACTAGGTGCAAGTTAGTTATTGATAAAAACTCTGACTGGTGCCACTACCTTCCTGAGCAAGAGCAACTTCTCATCCTTGAGAGTCTTCTCAAACACAACCTCGAGCCTGACGCCATTGGTGAACGTGGTCTTCGTTTCTGGTTTCTCACGAGTCAGGATGCAGGCCCCATCAGCCAGGGCACTTACAGCAGTCTGCAGCAGTTGTCCATGGAGCAGGATGTTCGAAGCGATTGCCAGTGTGCAGTTCTGCTCGGTCTCTAGTTCGTGCTCCTCGACCTTGATTCCCATTGTGTCCACATCTGCCCCCAATAGGGCACTCACCTTTGCCAGAATTGTTATGTCTGCCTGTAACACACATAATTCAATTATGCTCAGATGTTCCTATTTTCACTGAACTGTTTTGTATTTCTTTAAGTCACACGCTAATTTTTAATTTAGACTAATGAAGGAATGTTATTATCAGCTAACAGCATCTCAACACTAATCAAAAACACAGTAATTTGCTTATATGCAAAGTCTTGCACTGAATTATAGCCGTACACAATTATGACAGTATGTATTTCCCAAGGACTCGGAATACCCTTATCATAGAATCTTACCTTCCTTCCTGGTTTATATTTCTTGGTATCCTCAATACAGACTGTGGATAGGGTTGTAAACAGCTGATGACTATAAATTACCAAATTTTCTGAGCTACAAGATAAATCAAGGTTTCAGATGCAACATTTTAGGAAAAAATTCTACTGAAACTTCAGATTATAAGAAACACTCAAATTTTAGGCAGCACTTTCCAGGTGAAAAAAGTATGTTTTTGTCTCTGAAAAGTATGGTTAAGTGACTCTGCATCACACACTGCTACACCTGCCTTTATAAGTGGAAGGTCTGCAATGATGAGGGCCACAGCAGGAGAGAGGGGTGCGGTGCCTTCGCTCAGCAGCTCCACCACCTTTATGTTGGCGCCAGGCTTGTTCTCCAGAGTGATGTGAGTGCACACCCTCAGTGCGCCATGCAAATCAAGGTGAGCAGGTTCCACATTGGGTGTGAACACATATTTCTCAAGCACAGGGTTAGTCAGGACCTTGCGTCGCGCTATGACACTTGTTTTGAGTCCTTGCACTTCCACGCCTGCTGATTGGATGATATCCAACTCCTTGTACAAATGTACTGGAAGCACTGTCATAACAAGCGTCAATAATCACAGTAATTTAAAGACAAGAAACTGAACTGATATCAGGTGTAGGATGAACCACAAATTAATTGACACATTTCAAGTATTAGTTGTTAGAACTCAAAGGTTCAAAATTTCTAAGACGTGGACCATCACTGGACACATTCCTGTGGCAGTAGCAACCCATGAACACTGAAGGAAACCTATTTTCACACCTCAGAAGTCGATGGTAACTGTGTATACCACCTGGGTTCACAATTATAACAGTCCACATTGCTCGGAGTATATTTATGAATTTAACCTTCACTGTATGGGAACAGGGGACTCAAACCCCCATCCTACGGGACCTCTGTCAGTCTTGAACTCTTAACAGTTAATGCGATGGGCAGCAAGCTGGACTGTGTGTAAACTCTGACACAAGGACAATAAAGGCTAATTTTTTGTTCTCAGGATAAACAGCAAACATTTTCCAAAGGTCATTAAAATACCTCTATTTCTAACAGTGATGAGGTCTTAACCTGACAATTGTTTTCAGACATTTTCCTTTATCATGTTTCTTTTTGTGTGTGTGAGTTAAAAATGGCATTATGGAAGGAGACTCTTCCGCCATCATCAGGTACAAGTATAACGCCTCACTTGTTGGGTCTATTAAATGGAGCTAATTTCTATCCACAGTAAATTACAGATGTTTAAGTTACATACTGATGATTCCTGTGTCACATTAAGATTCTTTCACAGACTGATGGCATTTCTTCAATGAATAATAAGTGTTACAGAAAAGTTTTGTGACTCCAAGCATTCTGAATTACATCTTGGTGAATCCACAGCCATCAGTCAAAAATGTCATATACTAAATAAAAAGATGCTCCAACAGTTTTTATTCAGACACTCATATCATAAGATCTCCCCCCAAAACAACATATCACATTTCAGATCCATACAAAACAACTAGAGAATCTAATGTTTTACATAAGAAAAGTTAAAGGTAAGAAAAAGTGTAGCAAAGGTACTAAATGATACGTCGTGGTATATGACAGCTGAGTTACAAATTTAATATATCTACACGTGATGTTAGTATTAAAATAAACCACCTAACAACAAAAATGTGCACTGTTACCTGAAAGCTTCAGTTTCTTTTGTTATCCATCACATTGTATTGTGAAATGTGCTGCAGATCCCTAAAACTGACACTGGGTGCTAACACCACGAACCAAATAGTAAGACAGCATCACAAGCTTGTGGCTGTCCATTATCCAGGCAGACAGTATGATTCAGAATCTATCCAATCAACTCTTTCTAGTATTTGTTTATTAATAACTGGAGCATAGTTTCTGCCAACTTTGAGTTTTTTGACACATTTTATTCAACTCCAGACTCACAATATATGCAGAAATTAATAATGTAATTACAAAAATTAATAAAAAAAAATTTTGGTTGAGAATTTAAAGTTTTGGGTCCCTATATACATATTTACTGTATATACATACATATATACATTCAATGGAACCAAGAGATTAGTCACGGGATGTGGAATAAGTCATAAGTAAAAAGAATACAGGTGAGTAAAATTTGAAATAGTTATTGGGTTTCACGAATGACAAAGTTTTAACATAAGGTATGTTCCAGTTTGAAGCACAAATAATTTCTAAACACAGTCTATATAATTCATAACACACAGCCAGCTAAGAGAGTCGCATTAGTTGATTCACTTTTAAACAATTATTTCCTTATACCCTTTCCTCTCCTACATGGACCATAGGGGCCTCCTTTCAAACATTTCTTATCTATTTTTTTAGGCGCTTGATATGGACTTCTTGGACGAGTGATCAGCCATTCGCAAGGCCTCTACCAGAGACATGGGTTAGAAATGGCTACTGAATTTTACTTATGAAACATCTCATTCATGCTCATAAGGTTCTTTTACATACCATAAATCTATGACGTGGGACCACTGGCTTTACCACCCTTAAAAATCCATCAACTTCAGTTGAGTTTGAACCCGTGAGCCTTGGGTCCAGTGGCAAGCATGCTACTACCAGAACACCAAGGGAAACTTTTAAAAAATTATTACTGGTTAATACCGCCACAATTTATAGCCAATAAGATAGATATATTAAAACTAATCCTGTTGTTTGTATTGGCACCCACCATAGTTGTCTGCATAAACAAGACCACGGAAGAGTCCCTGGTGATTATATCCAGTGAGATGCAATTCCTTGTAGATATCTCGTGATGAAAGTACAAGCAACTCATCATTAACGAGTGGCTTGAGGGGCTCCAGGGATACCATTTCATGGGAGACGTCTGCAGGTACCCGCACCAAACCACTCACAACTGACGTATTTCCCTCCACTACCTCAAACTTCCCACTTGCTTTCTGAACCATGACAGTAAACTGAATGCTTCCTGCAAAGAAAAAATAAAATATAAATGTTATGGGTGGAAGATTTATAATACAAGTATTGGAATGTGTAATGACAAGATGGACAATAAATATTTTCTGGCTCAAAGAAATGTTGGGACTCACTTGTTAAATAGAAAGTTCAGTTTCTAGTGATAATGATACAGTTGGAACTACTTTGCTCAAACTGCTGTGTAAGGCTGAGTGGTCAATGATAAAGTTATTCTTCACGCTTGAATAAATGCTACAATAACCGCAAAAATCACATTTATAGTACATGCTTCTGTATTGCTGCCTAATGACTATATGGAAACATAGGGAA
>NW_019060094.1:24283-37596 GCF_000696155.1 Zootermopsis nevadensis
ACTGAACAAAAATATTTTACATATAAAACTATGACAAATGGCTACAGAATCAAGAACTCCATGGCAATTATAAATCTTTTCACTTATTTCAATCATGGTTCTGGGTTTATTTCTGGCCTTCAGGGGCTCAAACAGCTGGACATATAGATGAAAGAGTAGGGTATGTAAGCACATACATATGGACTAGGAATGGTGAACTGTAAGCAGGATTTGCAGTTCCCACGGCTGTGTGTATTAAGACGGCTGTCTTCTGGGTTATAGCATCCCGTAATCTGGTAAAAGTTTACCAATGTTTCAGAGGTCCTTGGTGCCTCCATCATCAGGCATTCTGATGATTGAGGCAGACTACATGATGCTACAACCCAGAAGATAACCATCTATTGATGAACTCTAACATTATACAAACCTTCCTTGGGTATATTTGTAGCCCTATGGAACCGCACATCCTCAAACACAACAGGCACAGTGGTGTGATCCTGTCCAGTCATCAGACCAACTGAATTCCACACAAGTTCCTGTATAATTTGATCATAAAATTAATGTTTCCACTGACGCACAAGGTGCAATAATGTAGAGAACAAATGTTAATTACGTACACCTGAAATTCACTGTCACGACAATTTTAAGCAATGTTCAGCTCTCAGGTTATGGCTGTTGAGGTGAGCTGAATTAGAAATAAATAACAATATTAACAATATCTTAACACATCTAGCATGAACAATGTGGGATAAACATCATACTGTGTTAATAAATCAGACTGACAAAATAAATGTTAATGAAACTCACAAGGTAGCCTGCTGCAGGAAATAGATTTCTGCCATCAACGACATGTCCAGATAAATATTCCCTTGATTCATCCTGTAGGCTGATAGTTACAGATCTTTCACCAGAGTTCACTTTGGGCTGTAAGCACATAAATTAGTACAAAAATATAATCTCAGCAAGAATGAAATGATGTGGCAGGAAGTGCACACAGTTCAAAGATGAGAGACAAGAATTAAAATTTGGATATATGTAAGACTATACACAAATAAGAGCTACACATTTTAAAGCCATACTTCCATTCACAGCCACAATTTCTGACAACGAAAAACAACGCCTGAGGGTCACTGCCCAATTTACAATGTTTTAATCAGTTTCACCCGTTCCGTCAAACCTCAAACAACAGGCCAGTTGTTTTGCCAGGCTGCTTCCTAAGAACTTGAATGTTAAAGACCAATGGTAAGTGTATGCGCCACCTACTTAACGGTCAGTAATTTTGCGTTTTGTATTTGCGGGTGAAATTGATTTTCAGAATAAATAGCAATTATTTCTGTAAATACGACTTATCAACTAATCTTTGTAGTGGAGATGTGTCACATTTTCTCTGAGTTAAAAAATGAATTCTTAAATACTATTTAGATAAGATACAGCTTTAAATGGTTAATAAAGCAACAACAAGGTTAATGCATAAATTTCTAATGCAACAGCCACATCAGCAGGACTTAATATAACATCCCTAAACTTGGTACAGTGATTAGTCTTGGGAAGAAACATACTTTCTTAAAAGTTACTTTTGCATTGAACATAAAATAACAACACAGTGTTAAAGTAAAATATGTATTTCAGTTTATACCATTAATGAAGGTTTGAAATTGATAAATTGTGTTATCACAGATAATAAACCATGATATCAAATCCTGTGTGTTCCATTTTCTGTATGTTTTAATTACAAATATGGTCACAATGAGAAATTTTGAGAATATATCTCAGGACCTACCTGTAATTAAAATCTGGTGTAGCAGGCAATATTATAAAGCTATAAAAGTAGATTATACAGATATTTATTTATAGTTTGTGGTAATGTCTGCACACATATGGAATCATTTAAATGAAAACAGGTGAAACATTTTATTCTTACAATTTTCTGTTAATTAAAAATATTATTGTATCGTTTATCTTAAATACAGATGTGGTACAATGTCATGTCAAGCTGTACGTACACATTATTAATACAAGTGGAGTTACCTGTGTTGTGTAGTACATGACGTACCAGTCCTCAGAGTGGTCCCACCGGACTAGTGGGGAGATCATTGGAGTTCCCCTGCTTACTGGGTATTGTACTGGTGGATACAAGTTTACCAACTGTGGTTGCAAACCTAGTTCATACAACCTACCACAGAGAAAATTATATCACGATATTTAGTACCATTGTAAGCAATAAATCAAACCACATTTCTCAGAATCCAGAGTTTAAAGTTTATAGCTTTTAGTATCAACCTTGAGTACATCACTGCACAGATAGTATGTCATATTAGCCCCAAATATATTAATTTTCAGTTTCACAAAGCACTATAATATGTTCCACTGCAAAGGCTGTCACATCCATGTTTCGAGAGACAGAATATGTACGTAATTTTAGCACCTAAGGTGCACGTAAGTGTCTTCATTGTATACCCTAGGCATATGTTTCCTATTTTAAATGCACACATGCTGTAGCTTTACTTTAATATCTTTATATTTCCATTGTCTTTAACACTTATAAATACATATTTTATATGGTATTAGAAGGTGTATATCATTTATAATTCTACAGATTGTTGTGCAGGTCAATAATTCTTTATTTTGTATCATTCCAGGCAAAGGAATTACGCCATAATAAGTACACCATACGTAGTACAGCACGCACGTCATTACAAACACAAATTGCAATAAACAAAAAAATCTAATGGAGACAGAGAAAAATTAGTGCAGAAGTAACTTAATAAAGGCCAAAAGATGCCACCAAATTACCTTAATAAAACTTGCTGATCAAATTTAACCTGAGTTTCCACTTTACTTAATCTTATTACCCAAACACAACATCTTAATGCACAGCAAAACTGGTTATGCACTTCATTAGCACACTGCTAAACTCCAGAGACAGAAAATTGGCCACCAAACCCATAGTATGAGGTTTCAAATAACATTTTTCATAAAAGTAAAGTTTAAGTTCTAAATAAGTTTTAGACATATGCCAATAAATATACGAGGTCTGTTCAAAAAGTATCGGACCTTAATTTTTCCCACGGAAACAAATGAAGCACGGGAGGTGTTCTCCAGTGGGGGGGAACCTTCATGTGCTTGCGTGAATTTTTTCCTGCCCACAGAGAGTGTCAGTCCCTGGCAGTCACGTCTGACAAAACCTTTACAGTCTCCAAAAACATGACTGATTTATTTTACATGTATGTTCTCCACACAAGATCGGGTTCATTAAATACTGAAGAGGACCTCTGTGAATTTTTAAATATGTAATGCATAGTTTTCTAGTATTTTTTCCATGTCTAGATTGTTAATACTGAAATGTAGTCAACAGTGTTTCTTTTATATTAGAACCCCGAATGCTGACCAATGATTTCATTCCCAATTTCTAAGAAGATACGTACCTTCCCAGAGCAGTGAGGAGGACCTCGGTGCAGTTAGGGTGACCTTGCTGTGTAATGGCAATGTTGGTGATGCCTTTGTTGAGGGAACTTCTCAAGATGGACTGCAGGAGACCGTGTGGAGCAATCTCAATGGCGATGGCGTTACGTGGGACGTGTCGCGACGCCTCTTCGAAAAGCACAGAGCTAAGCAGGTTGTTGGTGTGGTACTCGGCTGATGAGTGTGTTGCTGATGGAGAGTTCCATTCACTCTCTGGCACTGAAGAACTCACCCAGCGAGAAGATCGGGGTTTTGGGTGCGGGATCAGCTGCAGAGCCACAAATGTTAATTATAAAATCTACAACATTAAATAACTAATTGATTATGTAACAAACTATGTACATTACTAAGAAACTGAGAAGCAAATTAACCTTTATTGTCTAGAAATAGGTTACTTAAACTCACACACTACAGGCTACTGTCTTGACTTTATCTCTGGCAATAATGGTTCAGTGATATACTACAGTGACACACAGTCAGATGGAACCCACATACACTGTCATGCACAACCAATAAAGGCAAATTCCTGTCTATGCACCAATGTATCTAATTGATTAATGTAATTAAGTCCATGGTGCAAGGACCTTCTGAAACATCTGATAATTTCACCGCATTTATAAAGCTCCACTACTGAACTCTGTACTTGCCTAGTTGTATCCTGTACTTGTCTAAAATAAACCGTCTGAACAACAAAAACCTGCCATGAAGTTGACCGTCTTCTGAGATGTTGCACCGTGCAGTCTGGTAGAAGTTTATTGATGTTTCAGGCATACTTGCTGCCTTGATCGTTAGAGTGACGAATAAAAGAAATCCTATATCCTGACAATGGAGGAACGTCTGTAACTTCGGTAAACTTCTCCAAGACCTCAAAGTGCAACATCTTGGAAGACAGTAATCTTTATACGTGCTGCCATGAGAATCTGAAATCTCACCTAAGAAACTTGCTAAAAACCACATCTGTTGTTTAATTTTGTTAAAACTATCAATTAATGAGAGTTCAGTAGAGCCCATGCCTTTAACGAACATAAACTGTCACATGCAAATTCTGAAACCCTTAAGATTTTCTGAGCAGTCAACACACTTTACCTGCTTCAGATACTTGCACAGGAGAGGCCCAGCTGAGGACATGTGCTTGCTGTGTTGAGCGATGTTGGCACAGTTCATCTGTGTAGTGGATATGCCTTGAAGTTGCAGTGACTTTATAAACTCCGTCATGGACTTGGCCGGTCCTGACAACATACAGAAGTTACGTCCATAGCGGCACGCCACCTCAATGTCAGGTGGGCACAATTTCTTGGCCTGATCAGCTCCCAGACCTGGAATACAAGATCCTTAGTAAGCATCAAATGGGAAAACATCACGATATTATCATGAGTTCTCCCAAAGGCTCTAAAAACCATAAAAATGTTTTATAGCAAGACTTTATGCCCAGAATCAAACCCAAGAGCTCCCAAAAACCATCAAAATCTGTAAATCCTGAGTGCAGCCATACAGCGAACAGACATGCAATGCTACTCATAGTACTACCTGATGCTATAAGACTTACCAACTGTAGCCATCATGCCCTCGATGGGATCTGTTTCTAGGACTGCACAGCCACAGTAGTATGCCGCCAGCACCGTCTGCTCAGCCGTGAAACAGCCGTCCATATAAGCGCAGCCCAGCTCCCCCACTGAGTGGCCCACAATGCCATCGGCCTCAATGCCCACTGCTCTCATCATGTCCACCAGCCCTATCTACATCAGACAGGCAGGATTTTATTGCCACCACTACATACCAAATTTGGTTAAATAAAAGGCTATGAATCAAAATGGCAGTCAGTTTCTCTATATGAAACAGAAATATCCAAGTATCAATGAGTGTTTAAACTAGCAGTTTCATAATAGCAGCACTGAAGAATACATTACTTAAATTTTGAAGAAACTCAGTATTTTAATCGGGAATCAAAATGGTATAAATAAACATGAATTAACTAGAGAAGATAAGAGACATGAAATCCAACATGTCAGCTGAACACAACTTCTAGAAGAACTGAGATGCCTGGGATTCATAAATAGGTTTCTAAACAAAAAATTTAAAATTCCTGCCATATTTTTTTAACCTTTGCAGTAACATTAATTAATTGCTTTGGAAAACATACCTGGCAGGCTGTAATGCCCACAAAGCAATTAAGGATGTTATTGTAGATTCCGGGATCATCAGATGTGATTATGTTGATCACATCCACACCATAATTATTCAGAGTTCGCTGGCACTTCTCAATGGCAGCTGCAAAAACAGGCAGTTTGAGGAGGGATTTCCCCATACCTGGCCATTGCGAACCTATGCCAGTGAACACGAACCAGACAGGTCGTTTGCTTCCTGGGTAAAACTGAGAACAAAGCAGTGTATGAGGTTATGTTTTCAAAATGTTAGTGAGTATTGAAACGTCTTCATTCTGACTATTGTAATCTACAGTTCACACCTGTCGTGCTTCATAGAACAGCACTGCCAATAGAACTGCAAATGGATTACCTTGATCAATCATGTGTTATGACAAACATGTAGGCAATATGCATGTTTAGAAGACAAATGAAAAATGTAATTACTCTGGTCATGAAACAATTGACCAAATGGCCTACAGAATTACTCATGCTGCAAAAGCCCTAATTATATATATGATTAGCACTTAATTAAAATTTCAGTGTTGGGATTACATCTGTTTCCCAAGTTTTCAAAAAGTAAGGTTTCACCGAAATTGGAATCTTTTGAAGTGGCTCATAACTTTCTTCGCATTCCTTATTGAGATAAACAAACAGATAATGCCCATGCCACATCAGAGTACTTACTGTAATACTCCGCAGATTCCTACCATCCTGTGTGAGAAGCGTGTACCCTCGGTATTTGTGGCCAATAATTCCTGTCGACTGTACACAGTGCATCAGATGCACAAATTCTGCATCAACTGGCCGTTTTTCAAACTGCATACAGAAATAAATGTGCATAACTACAGATTTTAAACCAGATAATCATACAGCATCCTAAACGTAATTATACGATGTAACAAAATTTGACGAATATCCGCCGCCTGCAATATGTGAATATTGACTGACTGGGTAATAAAAAATTTAGTGTAGCAAATTAATAACCGTGTCGTAACATTAGAACTAACAACCTGCAACAGTTACACACTACTATGAGATGTGAAAGGTCAGTCAGTATTGTGTCTGAATAAAGACTGGATGACCAAGGTTTGATCCCTGGCATGTGCAAAGGATTTTCCTCTAGTACCTGCATCCAGACTGGCTCGAGAACCCACCCAGTCTCCAATCGTGGTGATACAGACAGAGCCAAGGCATAAACTGATCATTTATAATGTAACAGTTTATTAGTTATGCTTTTTTATTGTTCTTTAAACATGCATTTCCCAGCTTGCTACTGTTAACTACCACCTGGAGCTTGACACAGTGGTAGCAAATCCACTCACATCCATAAGGATGACATTGACTGCCTCCTCTGTACGCCCAGACGCAATAACAAGTCGAGGAATGAGGTCAGCGGGAGCCCCACCATTTACTTTGTTCTTCTGATTCCGCTGTAGTATAGCGTGGGCATTTGCGCCTCCAAGTCCAAATGAGTTAATACCTGCAAGGTTGCCTGTCCAAGGAGTCCTCTCAGTCACAACCTATGGAAAGGAACACTTGTGTTTGGGTATGGTGAATGAATAATCTTACCCTGTGCCTGCCCTGGACTGCAAAGGGATCCATTTCCTATGTTAAAGCACTCCTAAGGTGAACCTGCCTTATGGAAATGACATTACTGAAAATAATTTCTGGCAAACAACAATGATTAAAAATCTGTTCCAAACATTAACTATACCATAACAATAATTTTTACAAGGGACAAAGCTTATTCAAAATCTATAAGCATGACAATATCATGTAATATTATGTGACAAATTTAAAATATTCAGAAATCGCAATAGTGAAAATTATGCTTAATTACACACTACTTTTACTCATTTGATAAATTCCTAACATTTACAAATAATTCATAATGTTCATTTCCTTTTCTCTATAAGTTTTCTTGCCTTTATAAAATAAATTGGTAGTATAATTTATCTACTGTATGTAGTGGGTAAATGTATTTGTAACACATCACTAATTATGTGAACCCCTTGTTTATAATATGTGAAATCTTCCTAATAGTATCAATGGTACTTGAATAATATGTATTGTATTATTATGACTTTTTTCAATCTTATTGTCATCTAACTTATGGATCCATGGCATGTAATAAAGATGTATTTTTATATGATGGATCACTAAATTATATAATTATCATTCAATTTCACTATTAGCCTCAACATATATTCATAAGCAGTGTAATGAGTTCTTCTTAGAATATCCTTTCAGTGTGTGAGAATAAGGACATTTTAAAGTTGTCCTGCTATGACATGAACACTCACCTTCAGTTGCCCATTCACAAGTGCCTCTACACCTTCTCGAGGGTTGTTGTAGTTCAAATTTGGGGGGATGAAGCCAGTCTCCATGGCAATGATCACTTTGGAGATACCACAAAGACCTGAAGCAGCTTCTGAATGCCCCAAGTTGGACTTGACTGATCCTATAAGGAGTGGGGTCTTCCTATCTTTACAGAATGCCAGGGTTATACCTTTCAGTTCTTCAGGATCTCCAACCTGCAAGTGGCAAGAAATTTTGCCTCAAAGGGGATTGTTCCAACAGCTTCAACATGTTTATACATTTAACTGGTTATATAAATATGCTGGATAAGGATATCAAGGTTCTTAAGTTCCACAATTCATGCATAACATCCCATAAGTTTCAAAACTTCACATAAATACAGTAAGAAACAGGTTTTGCATTCTCTGCCATTTTTTAATAATAGTGTTGTAATGTTTGATTACGCTATGTATCAATTTTTCTAGTCAGAAGTAAATAGTAAGGCAGTCTATTTGTTATTGAAATGTGTGTCCTTATGGTGACTTGTCAGTATCAGAGCAGTCAAACAGTAAATTCGAACTAGATGCCACTACTGTCAGAGAGGGACAGACAGTGAGGACGACAGTAGGAGCTCGGTATTCATCACATTACCACTGTCTATGCCACAACAGTACAGAAAATCTGGACCCAGGTTTAAATCCTTTGATACCTTAACCTGAGACAACCTAGTGCTCATTTTATGAAAATGCAACTACTGACTGCATAAAGTTAAAAATGACATTTGCTTGAACTTGAAAGAAACTTACTCTGGTTGCAGTCCCGTGTGCTTCAACATATTCTAGAGCACTGATATCAGCACCACTCTCCTGATAACACGATTCCAGTAAAACTTTATGAATATCTCCAGAGGGGTAAGAGATTCCCTGATCCTTAAAGCCGTCGCTGTTGGTCTTCGCATGCACCACTGTGGCATATACACGCTTTGCATCCCGAGCCTTCTGCAGAAACACCACACAGATAGCCTCACTCCGCACATAGCCATCACCTGTATAAATGACAAGCAGGAAGTCAGGTGGTAATTTCTTTCAAGAACATTTTTGAGACTAGTTCACACCACCATCATCTTCCTTGGGGACGTATTCTGCTTATCGGTTAGGATAGCTGCCTTCAGGGCCAATGATAGAACCTGAACCTCAAAATAAGAAGCTGAAATTGTGAGCACTCAAACCCAGCCTTCTGTACCTTCACAGATGTAAAGTTACCCATTCAAAGTACACATGACAGCAAGATTTCGTAAAGTTAAAATGTCCTCAGTTACACTTAACACAATAACAAGTGGCGAACACACAGCATTTAAACTGACTGGTTTGATAGGATCAAATTTCAGTGGCAAAGGGGCATGAGATATGACACTACGTAGCAAATGGCCTGTAGCCAGACAGTAGCTGAGCTATGCTTACCATCATTGTCGAAGACTTTGCAAATGCCTTGAGGACTTAACACACCAAGTTGCGTAAACTGAAGAGATATGTAAGGATGGAGACAAAGTTGGGAGCCACCCACAATAGCAGAGTCACAAGATCCATTGAGAATGGCTCTATATGCCTGCTCAAATGCGTAGGTACTGGATGAACACGCTGAATCCACTGCATAACTCGGTCCTGCAATTGAATGTGCAATATCTTACAGGCAACAGACATATTTATCCACTACCTACACTAGTATTAACACCTACAATGCTAAATTTTTTTAACAATCACGGGCATAGCCCTGCGTTTATTATTTATTGTTTTATACTAGACAGACCAGAAAATGTTCACACACCACAAATTTTACAAATAAACTTAAAATTCTCTTGATAACAGATACAAAATAAAAAAATGGCCATCTTCAGGGTTGTAGCGTAGCATAGTCTGGTAGAAGTAGAATGACTCACCATCCTAACAATGAAAGCAGCAAAGACCTCTGAAATGTTGGTATACTTGTATGAGACTACACAGTGCTACAACGCAGAAGATAGCCATCTTTGTACTCCCCATCATGAGAACAATCAAACCATGCTTGACACAAAATCAGATTGATCAATCTGGATACTCTTAATCAATCAAATGTATCTGATGTCTGATCTTTTACAGGGGCTGACCCTGATACTGATCGCTATTCGATGGTTGCAAAATACACAGACAACCTATGACTAAAGTGAAAAGAGCAACATAAGAGACTGACATGCAGAGATTTTATGTCAAAAAGCTAAATGATGCTCAAGTAACAGAACATAATCTGGTCAAAGTCAAAAATAGGCTTGCACCTATGGAAAACATGGACAATAACGTGGACATCATATTTGGTTTTAGCAAAATTCATTCATGTAGATCTAAGGTACTACATGTGGGCAAAAGACAGGCAGACAGTAGTGACAAGATGAATACAAATGATGAGTAAGAAACAACATGGAATGGTGAAGCAATGACATGTTTTTAAGTACTATTGTATTTTGTGGAGAAACACCACTCCTTGACCTGTTGTTTTAGGACAAGGTTTATAGACACACCAGACACCAGCAATTGATCAATGTTGTGAATGTGCCTAAATTTGGAAGCTCTTGGGCAGGGATAAAACAATTACAACTGTGTTGTTGGGAATTGAGAAAAACACAAGGTTCTCGATTCAAACGTCAGTCCAGAGACCGGCTATCCTGACTGGGATTTTTTGTGGTTTTCCTCAGTTCCTCCAGACAAATTCCAGAACAGTACCTTAAATCGGGCCACTTCCTTCCACATCCTTTCGAATTCATTATCACTCTCATTCGATGCTATATAGTTTGAGCTACTGAAAAGGAGTTAATAAATTAATTTTAAATAAATACAACAGTCTCCTGTAATTATGTTTCTTCCATTGATTCTATTCACCAGAACCAAAGTACAAATCATGTTAGAAGAAGATAATAAATATCACATACTAAACTAACATCTGAAGGACAGCACAAATGCAAACTTCATTTACAAGAGGCAGATCACACAGACTGCATTAACATGCAACACTGACGGCAGGTACAATGATTTAATTCCATAAACAGCCCTGACACAGTATTTTTCTCAAAGGTACAAGAAAGAATATATTTAAAATTAAATACCTGCATCCACGATGGCCTCATACGTCCTCTCGAGCAGCAAACGGCCCAGAGGGTCCATGGTGTGTGCCTGCTTATAGTTAATGCCAAAATATGATGCATCAAACTTTGTAACATTCGGCACCTTCCCTGCCCACATGGGGAGCTTAGGGTGTTCTAAACAGAAAATTATACGTATCACAAAATTTTACTAAAGTTAATATTTTCTTCAAAAATCAATAAGAAAAGAAGGATATGAAGATCAAGGAAGATACGTAAAGCTGGGCAAAGTTGTAGACATGTTCTGTGAACATGAAGAAGAAAAAGAAGAGGCACAAGTAACGGGAACTCAAATGTCACGAAACTGTAATTGCTGTGTTCAAATGTATGAACTAAATTTGTTCTGATTCTGATTTATACTGAAACTGTAAAACATTTTCCTTACTCTTCTTTATAGAGAATTATTTACCACTGAATGAAGTATAGCAGCAAATCATTAGGAAATACCACAGATCATGGCCAAGGCATATTATAAAATATTACCCTAACATTCACCTGGAAGGACTGATGTAAACTACAATGTGTTCAAAAAGTCACACAACCTTATGGGGGATCGAATGTTGTTGTTCAACACATGTAATTGTTTGTATTTTTTGTCCAGGTGGTGAAGAACACTGAGTAGCCATGGGGTACACCTTGCAGCAGCATATATTTATTGTCACGCTGTATGTCCGCTCCGGCAGTTATGCCAGGATGCAGGAGGCCTTGTCAGAAAAGTATGGAACAGTTGCTCCAAACAAATCCTCCAACATGCGGCTACACGACACGTTTCATTAGACAGGGAAAGTCGAGGACTCATCGAGAAGCGGTCGACCGAAGGTGTTAACAGAGGAAAAGTTGGTCGATGTGCAAGCTGCATATGCTGTGAGTCCTCGGAAGTCCATTCGACGCCTTTCAAGTCAGTCTGGGCTTTCTGTTGGCAGTGCCCACACGACATTGCGCAGGTGTTTGAAAATGTACTCCTACAAAATCCGTACCATCCAGCAACTGCTGCCTGGAGACCTGCAACTTCGTCAAGCTTATTGTCAGTGGTTCATGGAATCTGTAACGCCGGATGGAGAGGAACTGGATGATTGGTAATGGTCTGACGAGGCATGGTTCCATCTCGATGGGTACGTCAATGCCCAGAATTCTCGACTATGGGCCGCGAAAAACCCACATGAACCGCATGAGTCGCCTCTGCACTCACAGAAACTTAGTGTCTGGTGTAGCATGTCACGTAGTCGCATCTTCATGACTTTCTTCCAACACACAGTGAACAGTGACCGGTACGTTACAATGTTGTAAGAATTTGTCAACACGTTATCGGCAGAAAAGAAGCAGATCACGTGGTTTCAACAGGACAATGCCACAGCCCATACAGCCAGAAACACTATGGCTTACCTGGAAAAGTGTTTTCCAGGCTGACTGATCTCAAGGGGGTTGTGGCCAGTGCGATCTCCAGTTTTAACACCCCCGACATTTTCTTGTGGGGGTACCTGAAGGATGTCGCCTATGCAACTCATTCAGGAATTGCAAGCGAACATTCAGAATTGTGTCGATGCAATCCCATGGCAAACATTGCAAAGGGTCTTCAAGATCATGATTAACCGTGTCCACTTGTGTGAAACACAGAATGGTGGCCACTTCCAGCACTTACTGTGAAATAAATAGTTTCCCCACAAGGTTGCGTGACTTTTTTGACACTCTGTATAAGAAACCTCTTCCAGTAATAAGAATAAGACAACTCCTGTGTTACTCTTCTGAACAGCATAAAAATCATGAATATTTCATCTCATGAGAAATACTGACCAAAATTCCAGCGCCGATTATCCTGTGTCACCATGTTCACTTTGTTAAACAGATTATCCCTTAACTGGTAGACATTTTGTGATTCAGGAAAACAGCCTGCAAGCCCTGAAATAACTACCTCTTCACCAGGGGAGGACTGCGCGGAAGACATAGGCATGGCTGATAATAGTATGTTTTACTGCAAATAAAATAAGGTTGAATTACAGGAACAGCAATTTATGTGCACCACCATTATTAGTTTAAAGACAGGAATTCAAAATTACAAAATACTTGCTAGACCACTGTAATATATTCCTTTGAACTGGTATATTTTTAATTACATTTAACTCATAATTTCATTGTATACTTACATGACAATAAATGTCATGTTAGTCGACACAGACATGATTGGCAGCACTGTTATGTTTTACTGAAATAAAAAAAGGGTGCAATACATAGGCACAGCATACAATTGGGATGCCTGCCTTCCC
>NW_019060094.1:44315-65308 GCF_000696155.1 Zootermopsis nevadensis
ACCGGGAATTGAACCCGGGACCCCAGGATTACAAGGCTAGTGTTCTTACCGCTAGACCACCGTGATATATTACAATATACTTTATTTTTCCACCAAATATTTTTGGACTTACACTTTTACTGGGTCAATCAAGAACTTCCGTGCCACTGCAATAATAAAAGCCAAAAGTACTTTAAGAATTTTACTTGCGGATGTCTGTACACAGAACATTATTGTTATATTGTCAGGAAATAAAATAAGAAAACTAAGTACCTGCTATGATGTAAGTGAAATTGGGTTTGCAGAAGTATTGTGGATAGGCCTGCATGAGTAGTGGTACAGGCACAACTAATTTTCTGTCTTCCTCTGCTCGAATTTGCACCAACACTTTACCTATATGTTTCCCAGCTGACATGTATCTGCAACATGTACCTAAGACGTCAATGCGATCTTAAGAAATGCTAATATGATATATGACACATCCCTGTTCTTATAAAATTTCTGAAAATGAGTTTAAAAGCACGTTTTATTATACACGCATATGTTGGATATAGCTCATTGTGTGAGGTATATCTGATACATGTAGTGCTTCCAGAGTTGGCTGTACATCCAACGTCAGCCGACTTGTTGTCATTATATTGACAGATTTATTCTATTATACTTATATTTTAAGATTCGTGGTGATCACTGGAATGGAACTCAAAACCTTATAAATTCTGGGCTAGTATCCTAACCAAATGACCACTAATATTAAGATGAAAAACAATGAAGAAATCTGTGTACGATTTCAGGTTTTCACAGCGGTGAGTCTGAAGATTCCCGTCTTCTGAGGCACTGCGCCATGTAGTCTGGTAGATTTCCTGGAAACTGGAACTGTTTAATCTGCTGATGATCAAACAATCATGGCAAAATAAGAATTTTACTTATAAATTATGTGACTTAATTAAAGAAAATACTATCTTGAAATGTCAACACATCAATAGAAGTCCAATGACTTCCAAGAGAGAAAAATATTATAATTAAAAGAAATTACAGAATTAAATAACAGAAAAGTCAAAGTATTTAACTGTTTATGATACCTGATATCACATATAAGAAATGGAGATAACCATATAAAAACTAACTCTGTAGAGCAGAATCCTCTTTGAGAAGCTGATAGAATGCTCAGCTAGGTAAGAAATTCCCATTCTCACAAGCTCTCTGTTACAAGCTTGTCTCAATATGAAAATGGTTACCTGAAAGCCTGCTCCACCTGACTGTCAGAAAACACAGTCCGGGGCAGCGGTCGTACAGTCCCTGAAGCTACACCTTCGGTCATGATGTGATGCAGATTTTTCTTAAGCTCAGGGGATGAAAGAAATTGTTTATCCAAAGTGACTCCAAAGAAGCTTGTTTCCTTCAGGAACACTTCCATGCCTACATGTCAGATACACTCTCAGACAAATTGGCTCACAAAGACAAGAAAGAGTACATGACATGCAAAAGTAGACAAAGTGTAAGCAGAAGCAGTGACTGGAAACATACATGTCAGTACCAAGTTGTAATAAATGATGGTGATACATTTTTAAACTTGTTTCACATTAGATAAATCTTTAAATTGGACAAGAAATTACATGTTTCTTGCATGACAGTAACAGTAACTGGCATGCCCGTGTTTTGACTTCAAAATTTGGTAACAGATGCTTTCTGTAGGATTTGAGACTTTCGCAGCGAGTACGATCAATAAAATCTTCTCGGGCAATCAGTGGCGTCAACTCTGTCTCAATCATCCCCGATCATGGGGACAGAGTTGGTTCGCGAAACCTTGGTTTACTACAGTAACCAGTTGACGCGGCTGTGTGCCCCAGAAGATTTTATTGGTTAGATGCTTTCTGGTTTATGAAACAAGGTTCCTATATATGATGTACTATTTATTCATGCTGTCTGGAGGAAAAATCTGTGAGTATGAAATATTTCGATCATTTTGTGTTTCTCTTATGAATATGACAAATTATAATGGAAACTGGTTAATAACGTCAGTCATACCAATAGTGTTGTTGCTGGTAAGGTCAAATTTTCCAATCTCCAAGAATCGTCCTCGAGGGGCAAGGCAGCGTACTGAGGCCTGCAGCTTCTCTTCAGAAAGAGAGTTGAGAACGAGGTCTACCCCTTTTCCATTTGTCTGTGACATGATAAGTTGCTCAAAAGAAGTGTCTCGAGAGCTGCCAATGTTATGGTCCATCAACTGGGTGAGAAGAGAAGAGGGAATGTTGACAAATTTCACAGTTTGATAAGGAAGAGCATCTTCATAATGTCATAGGAAGACATCTCTAGAATGTTCATATTGAAGCATTCCAGTTCTTATTACTATTCAGCCGCTCGCCAATCCCCAACTTCCCTCCATTTTCTACTTCCAATCCTTCCCTGTGTTTCTTTTACTTTCTTCATTCTCTTACCTTCATTTTAGGAAACAATTAAGGAAATAAACAGCAATTATCGCTAACCACCCAAAATCTGTACAATAATTTCATTTATTAAGGTGTAAAATCTCCCCTGCATATTTAAAACAGAATAAGATTGCTTTAAGTAGTCAAAATGGCTGTTAAAATACCTGTGGAAACTGCTTTTTGATAAAGGCACGTTTCTCCTCTGTACCGACAGTGGTAAACACCGTGCAACCTGCGTGCAGACAAATTTTGATGGCTGCCTGGCCTACGCCCCCCCTGCCTGAGTGGATCAGCACCGACTCACCCTTTTTCATGTGACCAATCATCTCAAGCGCATAGTAAGCCTGTCAACAGCAAAACAAAGCATCAAATTCTTATTCTTCTATTAAATTTGCTTGGTAAATGTAGAACATGTAAAGCGATGCTTCGGACAAGCATCACATTATAAAGATAAATATGCAGATTAGAGGATAAGTTCCGCTGTTTCATGGCATGGGATCTAGATCAGGGGCAGATAATTATTTTAGCCTGAGCAAAAGATGAGTCTGCTTTGGAATGAGAGGGCTCGAAAATCTAACAGAAGATTCTGCAGTAGAGAAACTGTTAAATAACTATCAGCTATATGCACTGACCAAATATGTTACGTTCACACACGCGTACGCACACACCACACACATCACACAAGAACTGTGTTATTAAGAATTAATTAAACTATATGTAGAGTGGGCCTCATCTGACATTCTCAAACCCAAATGCATGTATTAATAAATTAAAACCTAACTACTACATATCAGTGGATTTAGCACAACATTTTAATATTTTTATGTTAAAACTTTGTCATTCGTGAAACCCAATAACTATTTCAAATTTTACTCACCTGTATTCTTTTTACTTATGACTTATTCCACATCCCATGACTAATCTCTTGGTTCCATGGAATGTATATATGTATGTATATACAGTAAATATGTATATAGGGACCCAAAACTTTAAATTCTCAACCAATATTTTTTTTTAGTGGTCATTTCAAAACTCCAACCTCGGTATGATAAGTTATGTTCACAGAAGCAACCACATCCATCCCACTAATCTACGTACGAAGCGTATATTTTATTACAGTTTTTTAAATTAAATGCATTGAATAATATATACTAAATTATAAAAAATGTATAGTCATAGCTAAATTTTATGTCAAATCTGTTTGCTTGCACTTGTTCTGGAAGGGGGGAGTGAAATTTATGAAATGTTTTAAGCGGGCGCAAGGTATAAAAGTTTGGAAACCTCTGGTATAGGCTAAAGGACATACACTATCTTATCACTACAGTTCTACACCCCAGTTCATACGAAAAATTCTTCATTTTTGTCTCTCATTTGCATTTGATTTTATATAGGTTAATTCCTGTATTTATTAATTCTACAATTCGTGTGTCCAGCCAGGATCAGACCTTCTGAAATGTGATTAATACCTGGTAAATTTATACCTTTTCAATTTTTCAGTAACTATATCAAGCTCAAAAGAACAAGGTTCAAGTATTAATGGCTAAACTGCATGTATTTATGTCTAATATCATAAAGTCTATTTGCAATCAATAGCCGAGTGACGTACAGTTTCTGCCTTTAAGGAATATCTAACAACGAATATTAAACTATTTATTTTTGAAATACAAGAATTTGCAAGACCAGTTTTATCTCCATTCTGGAAATAACAAGTGTATGAATAATCATATAATAATACCAATACTAATCAAGTGTGGGAAGAACGCATAACATCTACATTTTGCTGCAACAACATAAAACTTTTTCTGAGTGTATCTCACATGGACTTCACTAATTTCTGTAAGTAACATAATTTACGATCATTAATATACGCAGAAGATTAAACGATTTTTCACAAAGAGGTAAAGCTGCTTTTTGAGGACCTGAGGTCCAGCTTGCTGGCTGCAGTACGACTCCTACGAGCAGTGCACAAAATGTAAAAACGTAGTTGAAGACATAAAACACTGGCTGCATAGTAACACAGTACCTTACCTTACTAAGGACGTTTCAGTTATTCAGCACAACATATTCTGAACTGGAATATATATAAGGTCATCAGAACTGGCCCCACCTCATACCCGCCTTAAAAATGGCAAGTGGAATGTCTGCTGAATTGCTGGTTACGACAAACATTTGACACGGCTCTCATCTGAAAGCCAAAGTTTTACATTAAACACAATGGACTGACTGATGTTACTGTCATGTTACTAGGTTGCTTTCTTTCTTGCCAACATCACCACTGATCAAAGACATAGATCAGCACCTCCTCACTAGGCTACAGTACCAACATCGTTCTTGGAATCCAGTTACATCCCAGGAAAACTATCACCAAGATTTTGGTAAATTTGGTATAACCACAAACTGTACTCTACTTTACAGATTTTATTTGAATGTTGTAAGACTTTGTTCTACAAGGAATGACAGCTCGTGGTATCACCATATCTGTGCAAATAACATACCTTAGCATGTGAATGAATGATAAGAAATGCATATATTTTGTCAAAAAACATTTGGGAGATCTAGGAATAGATGGAAATATAATATTAAAATTGTTCTTGGAGAAATAGGTTGCAAGGATATAGATTGGTTTCATCTGGCTCAGGATACAAGCCTGTGACAGACACTTGTGAACATGGAAATGAACCTTTGCACTGCATAAACAGTGGGAGATTTACTGATGCTGTGTGACTACTAGCTCTTAATGATGGACTTCATGGAGTTAGTTATCAATGTTCTCACTTTCCTTTAAGTTTCCTACACCCATACATCTATTTGGCACAAGTAATGATTGGTTTTGCTTGACAACCTTTAGATAAATGAGATTAAACCTTTCCATATCTAGCTTATGCTTTGCTTGTTTACTTACAGAAAATTTCTGCCAAACTTTGTAACCACCAAACAGTGGTCAGTATCAGACAGTAATTATAAAAGGCTGGAGTGCCATCTTGCATCCACTAAAATATGATAAACATAACTGTGTATTATCCTACATGAAGAAGTGAAAGTGTGTGATATGGGAACAATGTAAAGTTTGTCCCACTATACGCCATGTAGGCGCTTGGGGTGAGTGGAGGTATAGATCCTCTCTTCCTTGATCTCGGCACTAGATGGGGGTGAGCGGCCAGCATCACGCCCCAGCCGGCTTTACCCCCGGGAAAGGACCCCGGTACCCATTGTAGAGGAGGCTGGGTAGGCCCCAGAGCCGGTCTGGACGCAGAGGCTAGAGGAAAAATCCTCTGCATGGCAACGATGTAACATTAGAAATTAAATTCTTTTTTTAAATAGCAAAGTTTACTACCGCTCTAATCCAATTATTACCACTTATTATTACTCGATTTTATGATGCACTTTCCCCACATTTTAAATTTTCTTAAATCAGGGTGCATTTTACATTTGATGGTGTCTAAGAATTGACACAGCACTTTTCTCATTAAAACCTTTACTAAATCAAAGGTCCATCTTACAATCAAAGGCATCTGCAAGCAGATCAAAATTCTAATTGGTATCCCTCCTTAGATGCTAACAGATGAATTTTTACCTTATAAAAAGTAAAGTCCCTGTGCTTAAGCAACAAACCACAAGGAAATTCAAAGGAACGGAGGTAAAAATCTGTCTTCTTAACCTCAGCACTAGATGGTGTGGAGTGGTCAGCTTCGTAATCCAGACACTTTACCCCTAAAAAAATCCCCATTCTCAATGGATAGGTGACCAGGTAACATCAGAGCCACTCTGCATGTGGTGAAAATGAGAAATAAGCCTCTTTCTGCCAAACATCAGGCTGAAGTTGTAAAGCCCATATCTTAAATTTGTTCCTTCTTAGAAACACTCTGGTCTATAATGGGTCCAATCATACCACAATCTATAAATTTTATGTTGATACACCAACAAAATAATGCAATACAACACTGAACTATAAAAAATAACCACAGACAGTCCGTCACACGTCACATTCCAGCGATACATGTATTTATGTAACAGAAGTGGAAGGCAGTAATACTAAAATGTGATGAAGGAAAGGAGCAGACCATGGCATCCATCTGTAACTAGGTCAACGCAATATGCAATACATTCTGGTGGATCTGGAAGCTGGTAGCGAAGGTAGAACTGTGAAATGTGTGTCGCCAAACAAATAACGAACATCCAACACAAGGATAAAATCTACATCATATTCATGTTCAGCCAAAGTTAAGCACTTCAAGTGTATGGAATATGGACAAAGTGATACATAATCAGAGGCTAAATGACCATTTACAGTGTGTGACTTGGACCACTTAAAAGACATATTGAGGAATTGTATAAAAATATATATCATAAAAACAAACCGTTCAGTATTCTATAACTTGGATCAGTAACTTTGAAGTGGATCTTAGGGAATCAGGGTGTAAGGATGTGGACTGGATTCATTTGGTTCAGAATATGGTTCATAGCAAGCCCTTCTGATTAGTTATTAACTAATAAACCTCCAGGTTCGATAAGAGGCAGGGAATTTCTTGATTAGCTGAACAACAGCTATTTTATTAGGAACTGCTATGGTCAGTGGTGATGGTTAGGTGAGTACAAAAAGAATTTCATTAAAAAGAAAGGAATTGAAATATATTTGGCTGTGAGCTGTACAACATACCAACAAAATCATAATTCAAACAGAAAAGACAAGGATTAATTGGTCCATAGCTGAGAATGGAAATGGCAGAGTGTAGGGCAACCACCAACTTCCATAACAAACAACATTCCTTGGCTTACATTTCCCTTGTGTATTTAAGACAAATTACATCTATTTCCACAAAACGTTTCAACATAATCATATATTCACTGCTGTATAGAAGAGCATATAATGTACATGCTTAGCTTGTGTACAAACTACCTACCCAGACAGCAGATGTGCCTGCAGCTTGCAAGTTATTCATAACCTCAAATACACCTCTGGATGAGTAATCCTGGGTGGAAACTCCTGTTGTTGTTGTGCACTGTTCTTACATTACTACAAGGAATTCCTGTATATCATATTCAACTGAGGAATCATAGATCAGAACCCATTTTGTGCCTAAATGAAGGAGAAAACTTATTCTAAGTTTGGTTATGTCAGAATTGGCACACACACACATGTGGCATACCTTTTAAGACAATATTTTATTATTATTATTATTAACTCTGGTAGGGGATTGTTGTTTCTTGCAGTGCAGGGATGCAAAAATATCATAAAACTGGCACATGGACAGCTGCACATACTTGATAGCAGTTCTCCATTTGTTTTCTGGCCGACTCACTGAACATAGTAAATTTACTCTCACTAAAAAAAATATACAGAACAAACTCAGTAGCAGAGCGTGACTTTCTCAAAATTGTTGGCCAGATTGTGAGCCAGGAGGGGACATAAAAAGTTTAGCACTTAAGTATATAAATCATACAAAACGGTTCAGGAATTTGAACTCCATGTTAATGAGGTTACTGGCTTAAAGTTGAAAGGAAAATAAACCAAGGAAAAATGGTTAGCAACTACTGAGCTTACCTTTGCTTTTATTACACCTTATTGTACCTTGTACTTGTAGTCAGTTCACAGAAATTATATCAAAGACTGTGCTCAGTTTTCTGATGTTCATTCAAATGCACAGTTGAGATCAGTGGGTCTAGTGGTGATAAGTATGAAGATGGCTGTCTTCTAAGATGTAGCACCATTTAATCTGATATATACTTACTGATATTTCTCAGGAGCTTACTACCTCCTTCATGAGGCTAATGAATGGTAGCAAGTTCCTCTGAAATGTCAATCAATACCTACATGGTGCAACATCCCAGAAGACAGCCATCTTAAAAATCACAGCTGACACTGGAATTTGTTTTTACGATGTTCTGCTGTTTAGTAACAAAATATTCCTTCATTGTTTAATCGATAGGAATATTTAGGGCACTCATCTGTTTCTCATTTATTCAGAGATGACATTCATTTGTTATTTTAATAACTGTTTCTGTAACAACAGTCACTTGTATAGAGTATCTTATTAAAATGCATGTACAAATGTTTTCATAAAAGTCTAACCTTGCAAACAAACAAACAAACAACAAACAAGCACCTGCCAATTATATATTAAGTTTGCACTACATAAATAATGAAATATTGTATGGTAATATTATATGACTGATTATTTTATATGGAAATTAGGCACACAGGAGCTTTACCTAACCACTGGTTGTTTGGGCTGTTATTTAATGACAATACATCATAAATAAGGTTATGAAGAATAGGTGAGATAAATGGGCACTTACACATAGTATACTGGAAGAGTCTGAAGAAGCAGTAGTACTGGCCCATTTCAAAGGACCCATCTTAGCATTTACGATGATATATGAATTAAGACACAAAACATTAGCCAGAACAAATACCATACAGATGATTTGAACCAGATACCCCTTGAATGCAAGCTGGTGGACTAATATGCCCACTAGTTAAATGCAACAGAAAACATATCAATTGTTTATTTCAAAACACACATTTAGCTACTAGCAACTGGCAGTATGGCTGTGAATATATATCAAGTGTTCTATATAAAGACTGTGGTTTTAAGATCAATACTGCAAGTGCACTGCTAATAAAAATAAGCAAATATGTAAGTAAATTCAGCAATGCTATACATATAGTAGAATGGAAAATACGTGTTAAAACCTTACAGCATATAACAGATATTAACTACCAACACCAAAAATTACATTTTTAATGTGACAAATGTCTGTTCCAGAATTTCCTTGGATGTCATGACAATCTAAGTTATGCTGTTTATCTAATGGGCCAGCTAATTTTCAATTTCCAATCACAAGGCACGTGCAGAAACTCTAGAGCCACAATCCACACAGAAAGAGTTTCAGATATCAAAACAATTCAGACATTATTTTGACAGTAGCGATGTGGAATGCTGTGGACATAAATTACTTTAACACAGTGTGTTCTGCTCACTAAGGCTGTTTTTGAATTTAAGTGCCTCAGAATGTGTCACCTGCCTGTTGATAATCACGGCGGCATCATAGCTTTCCAGCATTGTCAAGTGGTTCCCAGTCACAGAATGTACCTCCACCTTTTTCTCACAACACTGAAACATAAGATCAAACATGGACACTTACAGCACCCACAGGGCAGCTGACTGTGCGACGACTTCTCTCTGCAGACAAACAAGTAAGCGCATAATTTAACCCCCACTGTTACTGAAGATGATGTCAATTCTATGTTAATTACAGAATCCCCTACTTCAGATGAAGCAAACATCAAATTTTACCAAATTTCTCATAAACCAATCATTGCATAAAGAATGGACAGTTATGAAACACAGACGCCGTTAAGATCGTGAAACCTCTATCCATCGTTCCCGGAACTATCGTTTTCCCGGATGCATCGTCCGTTTTGTTCGGTCCCGAATACATCCCATATAAAATAATGTTACATTTTCCCGCTTCTATCGTTCCTCGAACTATCGTTTTATCGCATCGATCGTTCAAAAATCTTAGTCCCGGCCAACAATTTTCCCGCAATGATCGTTTCTGAGAAATTGTAACGAAATTTACGTGATATTTTTAGAATTTAATTCCGAAAGACGCACAATGTTTTTGGAATAAACAGTAGCGGTAACCTGTTATGTCGCCCAACCAGCACATTCTTTTGGAATGAGGGTCAGCGGTGCAGGGGTGATAGTTGGAGTGAATGGCGGTGCTTATTGTCAGAAATTTTACGATTTTAATTTGGGTGCACTCATATTTCGTTCCAGCGATGCCAGATGGCATGTGCAGTGTGAATTTCTTCACAAATGCTTTTATTATAAGTACTTCTGGTTCATCTCGTTTCCAGTGGTTCAGTGTCTTCTACAGCTACATTTTGTTGAGTTCGGTAGTAACAGTATTTCCATTCTTGTTATTGTTCGCGAAGGGGGTGGGAGTGGTCACTGCCACCGGGTATAAACCCATTTGCAGTCAATAATAAATAATAATAATAAAAAGAGGAAGACGACGAATGCGAGCCCGAAGCTTTGCCGAGTTTTGCCGAAGCACACGCTGCATTGGCGAAAGTGAAGTCGTTCTTTTATGCGCATAGTATTAGTGAAGGTGACGAGGAAAACATTTTGAACGTGGAAAGTGCTCTGTTTGGTCTAAAACGTAAAGTTTCGACAAACCAGTTGTCCATTAAAGACTTTTTTGGTAAAAAGAAGTAACTTTGAAAGAGAAACATTGTTTTTTTTAAAACTTTTAATGCTTTCCCGCATCTATCGTTTTCCCGCATTCATCGTTTTTATTTCCCACCCCCGCCGAAAACGATGCATCGAGGTTTCACTGTATAACCCAAAAACGAAAACATTTTTCAACATAATAGATGTTTCAAAGGATAAAGACAAAAATGCTGTGTACTAACCCTGCATTTGATTAGCATCACTAAAAATGTAGTTTTACCTGTAAGCATCAAGATCAAACAAATGCCACTGCTCAGTTGTCTGCAATTTACAATTTACACTTTACAATTCGAAAATTACGTGTGTTTCAAGGTTATCCTCAGTCACTCATGATAAATGCTGGGATAATCCCTTGAGATAGAACATGACCTCTTCTCTCCATGTCCATTCAACAAATCATAAAGAAACATTCCACAATTCCACACTGTATAGCCAAAACTGTTAAGAATTTAGTATTATTATTACTGGGTTAAACATCAGTATTCTATGAAGAAAAATATATTAAGAAACTGTGTTCTCTGACACCCTTTTACTTCTATGTACACACCCCTACTTATGATTGACACATTATATTACCAAATAAATATACAAAACCATACATAGTATATTCAATTGTGTGAATTTTGTGTTTGTATATCAACTGGAACTAACTTTCTGAACTCTTTCCTGGTTTAAAAATCTACGTTCCTGATGTTGGTGTCTTCTGTGCAATACATAGCATTTCCAAGCAAAAGGCTTGGCAGACTGGAAGGATATATTTAATATCACATTTCACTGGTTACTAACTGATCCTAAATGCGTCCTAAAACAGGAAAGATGTATACCTCATTACAATACCAAGTACACCTGACTTACAATAAAGCACACCCACCTTTGAGAGTCCATAATCTTCCTCTGTTTTTAGTGTAAATGTACTAGACCTCAGAAGGGTGACATGAGATTTTACAGTCTTCCTGGGGTCCCACTCATAGCTTGACATGGCCTTAAAACAGCTCAAGAATGAGACACCAACAGCTCTGTAGTTCTGTGCACTGTTTTTCAACACAGGAAGTTTAGTGAAGAAGTAATCTAACTTCTCATCCAAGCTCTTCAGAGGTGTCAGCTCCTGAACCAACTGTGAATATGTACATAAAGTAAAGTAAAGTTTGTCCCACTATACGCCATACAGGCGTTTGGGGTGAGTGGAGGTATAGCTCCTACTCATTCTTGACCTCGGCACTAGATTGGGGCGAGCGGTCAGCGTCATGCCCCGGCCGCGCTTTACCCCCAGGAAAGGACCCCGGTACCCATTGGATAGGAGATGAATAAGTACATAATAAACATGAAATCTGTGTACATGTATGCTACTTTAACACAAGCAAATAGTGGTGTAAGTGGTAGTAAGTGTAATAATTAATAGTAGGTATTATTTATTCCACTTACGCAAACATTTTATGGAAAATAATAACTAGTACTGACTGTTACATACTTATGCAACAGGATGCTATGGCAGCATGCTGTTAAACCAGTAATCCCAGAGTTAAAGTCTGGCCAACAGCCCCATAACACAGGGGTTTAATTATCTTATTCCCATATAATAAATGTTAACTGAATCATGAATGCACAGTCACTGCATCTAGAACCAGAATTTAGGACATATTAGAATTAAACTTAGTTTTCAAGTTTCAATTTGAATTGATGTATGACATGCTGACAGTCACAAATTTCCAGATAACTCTCGATACATCCATCAAGTCAACAATCAGCCGGTCAATCACATGCTAATAAAATAATAATAAATAAATAATTACATGTAAGAAGCACATATTACCACAAGACGTTGTAAGAGAAATGAAAAGTGGCTTATGTAATGCAATTAATAAGGTATGGCATTTGCTGTAGGACATACCTTGCTGAGAGCTGCTGACGAGGTTTCGCATGGTGCAATAAGGTTGAAAGCAGAGCATAAGACACTGATCTCAAACTGATCCTCACTGCTACAAACACTTTGTTCCAGCAGCACCTTCATGAAGTCTGGAGAACTGTCCAGTAGGTATAGCTTCCCCTCCCGCCCCTCCGCCTCAAGTTTAAGTGCCAGTTCCAGTGCCAGCAGGCCACCAAATGAGTAGCCCAGCAGAGTGAAAGGAGCACGTGGAGCTAGCCGACTTTGTATGTGCTGCAGAGACAGACAAGTTTTTCGTGTGATCCCACGTACTGTTTTAAAACACTGAACCTTTTCTCTGTACTGTATTTACCTTGTACTGTTAGGGTGGTTATAATGGGGATCAGGTGAGCAGTACATGCGGATAACATGACAGAAACATATGACAACAACATTAAAAAAGACTGCCTGACAGACCTAAATATAGATGGAAAATAATTTGCCAAATTGAATCAAAATCCTTATGTTCTGTGCAGGGTCATTACATATGGATGGGAGGATAGAGCATACAAGAAAGAGCTAATATTTGCTTAGACAATGAAAGTTTCAATTTTTTTAAAAAAAAGACCTCTAATTTCAAACATGAAAATGTGCTTATTTAAAGGAGCAGTGGAAGAGTTATTCCATCAGCACATTATACATACTGGCAGGAGGGTCTCTGCCATGTGGTCAATTGTGTGTCCCAGGTCACTGTAGTCGAGCTGCAGGCATATTGTCTGGTATTTGAGATTCTTGGCCAGAGGTTTCAAGATGTTTGGTACACCTTCGACACCAGGCAACATGAAGAGCACTGGCCCAGCCTTCACCTCATCTTCTACGTCCGTCCCGATTCCAGTTGCCGATGGCAGACGCACAACAGGCAACGATGCAGATGGCTCATCTCCTATCAAACGCAGCAACAAATGCTGTCCTTCAAGATCTTCATCATCACGAGATGCAGCTGCAAACACAAAAGATTTCAGAAATTATATTAATGAACACATGTTTCTAGTATCAGAATTTCTAACAACTTTTCCCTTTTCATTTTGAAGATCCTCATAAAACATTTGACATTGTATATGTGACATTTAGTTTAGAATATTTTTACATACTTGGCTTATTATAATAAAACAAAGCTTAAAGAACACAATAAACAGTAATTTTACCTGTTTATATGTAAGGGTAAGAAATTTGGCCTGCTGCTCATAAAGAACATAGGGTGTTTGTAAAGAAAATGGTGAAGAATGTTTTCACCTAAAAGAGATGAAATAACAGGAAAACAGATAAAGCGTATATTATTAACAAGGAACTTCATAAATTACATTCTTAATTTAATATTGTTTCGATAATTAAATCACGAGCGATAAGATGACCAAGTATGTTGCATACATGGTGTGAACAAAAAAAAAAAAACTTTGGAAATTTCATGAGTAGTTGATGACTAGACATAGGGATGGATGTGAGAATAGCGTAAATATCAATAATACAGAAAGAGAATGTAAAGACTTAAACTTGAAGTAATTGTACACAGAGAAAGTTAATTATGAATTTCTAAACCATAAAATGGTTAAAAATATCACTTTGTGTAAAATTAACCAAAATAGACTAAAGTGGCGGCAAATACACAGAAATGTTAGGTTTCGTGCCATATGTTCAGTTGAGATCATATTTCTTATGTTTTACTTTTACTGAATTATTCTATTTGTATTTTCACTATGATTTCCCTTACTTCTCAATATTCAGCTAATCATATTTCTAAATATAACTTCCACCTTAAAACAAAAAAATATGGGAACCTTCTAACGGATGCTGTTCCTCCCCATTTTGCTGCTTGCTTGCAGACAGCTCCTCAAGATGTGAGAAAGTCAGGTTACGGATTTCCTGAGGTGTGAGATATAATTCAAACTCTTGCTCCAGCGTCTGCTTTATCGCCACAGCTGTCATGGTGTCCAACCCCAGCTCTGCCAATGTGGAGTTCAGACAAATGGTCTTCACATCAGGGATACCTGCCATAAGAATCCCTATTACTATAAGACAGTAATATTTCATTTGAGATGGCATTTGTCTCTCATGCTAAGGGATGACACAAGACTTTATTCAATCAGATAATTTCTGCATCCTTTCTAATCTGATCCTGCAACAGCATGCATTTTTTCTCAAAGCATTAATCCTAAAGTAATCAGTACTATGACATTTAGAACCATTTGCTTCTAAAACCAGTCATCCGCAAATTTGCCACTGCTTGAACCTCAAAATGCCCATATAGTATCAGAAAGAAAAACAATATTTTTATACAAATTTAGAAATAAAGAGCATAACTTTAATCTGATACAGGAATGAAGAAAGAAGGGCAGACAACATATATGTTTCTACATATAGTTCTGTGTTTAATCTACCTGTGAATTCAATAGGAATTCAAGATCATTTGTGAAGTTTCTGATGTAAAATTTATGCAACATAAAAAAAAATTGTCATACTTAACATTTTTCACTTCTTACTTACCAATGATACTGGCAATACAAGATACTACATCGCCAGATCCACCAGTCCCTGCAGATTTGTCAGCTACAGCCGTGCTCGCGACTACAGGGCACGGCTGCCTCAGGAATACATCAAGCATTTCGAGATAGGATGAAATCTTCTGTGCTGGTGTGCCTCCTGCAAACCACAGATGAAACAAAAATTAAAACCAAAAATATTACAGTGTTGCCTTTCAGTAAACAAAACATAGTGTTATGAACAAATATGTTATTTCTGTTTCGTTTTTCCTTTATTATTCCAGTCATTCTTTCAGAAAAATATACATTAAAGTGCCAAAATCTATCTATGTACAGTAAAACCCCTCAAGTTGGACACCCCTCTACATTGGACACTTGTAATTGGAACCGGCAAATATCCTACAATTTTACATATCCACAATACCCTATATCTTGGACACTCCTTTATCCTGAAACTTGGTCACCCCTTTTGTTGTAAGTTGGACAGGTTCATGCACTTAGCTTCAATGCTTTTATGGGAAACGTTTACAGTTAGTATTTTGTTGTTTTGAATTTCTAACTGATGAATGCCTTCTGCCTGAGGATAATCTTATGGTTGAGGGTAAGACACATTGAACACATCATTTACAAGAAATAAGTGACATCATATGTAGAGCTAATGCCGTAAGTACAATTAAAAAAATACATGAACATTGCAACCACGAGAGTGGGTTTCAAAAGATTATTATTATTGTCATTAATTCTTAATTCAAGCGAGCCTACAGTAGTTAGGTTATGTAAGTAAATAGATTACATTGTCAGTAAACGTAAAGTATTGGTGCCCGTCCCTTTAAGCTTATCCATGCAAGTTCAATTTAGTGAAAACAAAATTTGTAAAAATTTTGATTTTTCTTATCAAAAATTTCCTTTTTTGGGAAGGGCTCCATAATACTCTACAATTACCACATTGTCATTACACCACAATTTGAAAGGATGATTTTCCCCTTTCCCTCTATCCTGGACACCTCTGTAAGTTGGACACATTATCGTGGAACCGTGAGTGTTCAAGTTAGAGAGGTTTTACTGTAATAGGCAAGCGTTGGTTGGTAATCATTCATCCATGGCCTGCTATGTATATTTTTCTGTACCACTATTTTATTTCTAAGGTTTAGCATCAGGTGAAAGCTTACTTCACATCACAATAAATGTGCACCCAGGTATATAAATCCATTTCCAAAGCATAACTGACCTGTTTGAATAACTTGCTGTTCCTTCTGCATCTCTGCAACCAACCCCACATCCCCAACACCGCCCCACTGTACAGCAAGACCTGGTAACCCATCTCTGACACGGGCCTCACAGACGCGCTCCACGACGGAGTTGTTCATGCCGTAGATCATCTGCCCAGCATTACCACGCCCACACGATACACTGGAGAACACCACAAAATGACGCAGGTGTGGACACATCTGGCGAGACAGCGCATCCAGGTGATGCGTTGCAAGTGCCTTGGGTCCTGCAGAAGCAGCAAAGTCTGCCTCAGTCTGGTTCTCCAAGAGTTTGTCTCGCAGCACCTACAATATACCATGATGTTTTGTTCAATTATTTAAGTGACTTAAAAAACCATGAAAATTCACATTATACACACTGTTCAGAAGCTATTTGAATGGAACATACAGACACATGGCCGTACATACAAAGGCAAGGGCATGTGTGTTCACAGCTACAGAGAACTACAACGGACATAACCAAACCAGAAGCTGCACTTTCCTTACAAACTAATGGAACAGACTAAGGATACATAAAGAATTTACTAACAAGTACCTTACTTCGTTTGTGTGCCGACTCTTTGTGTGACACACTGGATGTATAAATTGTGCTCTCAACAATTTTAATGGTCATCATTCTGTTGTTATTTCATTTTCCACAAACCAGGAAGTTTACATACATGAACAAGCTTAACACGTACCACAGCCAGGTTGAATATAGCATCAACTTGCCCCAGCTTGTTTGCATGTGACAGCAGAGCTCTTACACCACTTTTTGTGGTAATGTCAGCTGGAGAGATGACAACTGTCGCGCCATAGCTACGCCATATTCTCACACGTAAACTCTGGTAACCAGTCTTGATGCCATCACGAGATGTTAGTACCAGTTTACGAGCGCCTCGTGACACCAGCCAGTCAGCCAACTCCAGACCAATGTCTTCCAGACCACCTGAAAGTGATAACACTGTTCCACCTATGCGCTTCTCTTTAAACAGTGGACGGCATAAAACACAATGACACACTTTGTTTATACATCTCATAATTTCACATTCATTTTGGCATCCATAATCTCACAAACTTTATGGAGTATAAAAACACAATATAATGCTATACCATATCAACCTCTGAATGTTATTGACAGAATAGTTCTGAGCACTGTAACAATAAATTTTCTTCCACAAAATTCAAACTTTCATGTGACTTAAGACAGACAACAGATTTTAAAGGTAAAAATCAAACTGTAAATAAGTAATAATTAACACAGATAATGGATTTTAATTATCAGTGTTATAATGTAAGTTGCAGTAAAGACAAAGATGATGACTGAAATTACAGAGATTCTAAACTATATGTACAACAAAAGAAAAGCCTTTTTCAAAGTAACGAGGAAAAACCGTGGCTGAAGTGTAATATAATACAATATAAACAATGCATACACAATAAAAAGCAATTTCTATATACAATGAACATTTAAGAAACATTACATGTCTTAAGTTCTTCAGAGAACTTTTAATGTACACATACGTGAGCGGATGAGTACGCATGCACGCACGTGCACAGACACACACACACAATCACATTAACACAAAGATAGTATTAAAAATATATTAAAATTAGCCGTCAATCACATTGATTGACGGCTAATTTTAATATATTTTTAATACTATTTAAATAAATCACAATATGACGCATCTACAATATCTTAACACAAAGATGTTTTAATATTAGATTCCATTTAAAAACAAAGATGTTTTAATATTAGATTCCATTTAAAAAATCTCATAACTTCATAGAATCCTTTAAACCAATGCAGGAAATGATCAACTTTGTAACATATTTAATAAAATATGAACCTATGATAATGGGTAATCGAGGCGAAAAACACGTGTTTAAGAAAGTAAAGTAATTTTATATAAACATAAGTTTGTATTTGATGGTGTTTGACTTTCTGAAAGAATCTAGCCTTCAGTTTTGTTTGGGCATACAGTAAGACAACTGAGTACCTGTAATAATGTAAGCGTAACTGGGGTTGCAGAAGTACCGTGGATAAGCCTGCATGAGCCACGGCACTGGCACAAACACTCTTTTGTCTTCTTTTGGTCGAACATGCACCAAAACTTTGCCAATGTGTTTCCCTGCTGCCACGTATCTGCAACACAGTGACATACTACACGTGCCTACATAATTTTTAATTCTAATGTAATATATTTCTGAAAGAAGCATTAACCCTTCTAGATGATAAGCTACACTCAGTCCGTTATCTCTTACAAACATAAAACAAAAATAATAATTTATATTAACATTGATGTGTTTACAAAGTTTTCAAATAAATAAATCCCAAAGGTGATCTTGTCTTAGAATGTCTTCAACACTTGGATAAATCACATTTAAATTCAATCAGACTTAGATCAATAGTTTTGAAATTTAAACAAAATAAATTTGATTGACTTGTGTCAAAAGTTAAGTCCTTGAAGGGTAACAAGCAATGGCTATTTATTAAGAGGAAAAGATTAATACCTGCTTTTATATAATCTCCTTTTCTCAAAAAAAAACTATCTTACAAGCTTGTCTCCATCATAACCAAACCTGAGTGCTTGTTCCACTTCAGTGGTGGGAAACACAATCCTGGGTAGCGGTCGTACAGCCCCTGAAGCTATGCCTTCAGTCATGATGTCACATAATTTCTTCTTAAACTCAGAGGATGCAGTGAACAGTTCATCTAACATAACTCCATGGAAACTTGTCTCCTTCAGGAACACCTCCATGCCTACATATTGTGATTCAATAACAGAAACAAATAACATTAAGAACTTAAACTACAGCTGGTGAAATAAAATCACTTTAAAATCAGTATATGCATGAATGACATTTTCTACCAGTGTGCCATCCTACAGAACTAAACTAAGCTACACTCACAAAACTAGAAATATAAATTAATGAAAAACAGCCTACCAAGGAGGTTGTTATTCTCTAGGTCAAATTTTCCAATTTCCAGAAATCGTCCTCGAGGGGCAAGGCAGCGTACCGAGGCCTGCAGCTTTTCCTCAGCAAGGGAGTTGAGAACAAGATCCACACCTCTACCAAATGTCTCCAACCTGACAAGTTGCTCAAAAGAGCTATCCTCAGAGTTGCCAATATTGTGGTCAGTTAACTGATGCAGAAGAGAACATATTAAGAAAAAAGAAAGATATTGTAAGTAAAATTCACAGCTGGAGGACATATCCTAATCAAATCTTTAAATCTTACTTCCTTACCACATTTTAAATACTGAAAATTGTATTTGAATGTTTCAGCCATATATGTAACGAAATTAATGATCAAAGGAGGTTGAAACTGGTAACACACGTAATGGAGGGAGGGGATAAAAAATGTGAGCAATTAATGCTGGACGCCGAGTGGGCACTGTAGACGCGCTACATGATGTGCACATGGAGCCACACTTTCCTTCAATTCGGTGGTGGCAGATGAACGAAGTCATGGTCTTACTGACCCCTTCAGCCTATGCCTGAACAGGCTGGTGTTTCTGTAAGTAAAAATATGGGCTATTCAGATACCTGCGGGAACTGCTTTTTGATGAAGTCCCGTTTCTCCTGTGTACCAACAGTGGTATACACTGTACATCCTGTGTGTAGACAGATATTGATGGCTGCCTGGCCTACGCCCCCACTGCCTGAGTGGATCAGCACCGACTCACCTTTCTTCAGGTTACCAACAATCACCAGTGCATAGTAAGCCTGTGCATGGCAAAACAAAGCAATAAGCTTCCACTTGTACACTAAACTTGCTTAAATCTCTAAGAATATTATTCAGAAGGTGAAGAAATTTTGTGAAATTATTTCAATGGCTAAGAACAGTCACCTATAACAACTTCTCTTTCTCCAAGACTCACACACAAGAACAACGCTAAAAGTGATACCTTTTAGATACTGGTGATAATAGTGATGATAATTTTATCTTTCTGGGATTAATGTGTGCACAATAGTTAAGCAGATTTCTTGAACATGAGTCAATAAAATATAGCCCACACGTCTGTGAAACTCCTTTTGTGTTAATTCAGAGTATAAATAAGACAAATTAATGGAACTGTCAAGATAAAACTTCAGAAGGATTGACCATCATTTTAATTTTTGTAATGAAACATACAGAGACTTAACAGCTTTAAGTTACTACTACTTTTACACATTCCTTGTATGTAATGCACAAAACAAATGCAAAAATTAATCATATGGGTATTGCTACTCCGCTCATTTGTGAAATAAATCTCCCCAACTTTACTTATCTAAACTCACAGTTCCATAGGCAAGAGGCACAGTAGCTGCATCTTCTAGTGTCCAGTGTTTGGGTACATCCCATAGCAAGTCCTTGTCCACCAGCAGCATAGAGGCTAGAGCCCCGTGAGGTACCATTCCCATGACACGACTCCCCTTCTGGTCACGCCCAGAGAACTCAAACCCTTGAACATTGTCCTAACATAATAGAAAACAGTGTGAATTTCAAACTTATGACTGTCAATATAATGTTATAAACTATACAACCATCACACGGTGGAATGGTGGGTTTCTGGGTTATGATGGCATAAAGTTTTGTAGGAATGTTGGAGGAACAGAACCACTTATTAGAATATACACATATGGGAGGATAATATTGGATCTTAAAAAAAAAGGATATGCAGATGGAAGATGAATCAACTGTCTAAGAGCAGG
>NW_019060094.1:65458-87857 GCF_000696155.1 Zootermopsis nevadensis
CATGTTCCACAATAGAAGGGAATTTCTTGACTGAGTTAGCAGTTATCAATTTCTTAAGCAAAAACTCTGCACGACAAGTAAATAAAATCAATAACCTGGAGTTTCATCTACTCTCTGACATACATAATTTTTTGTGTCATGGAGTGTCACAGAATTAGATGTCATAATGGATGCATACTCTCCAAAACAGACAGAAATACACCAGAGTGTGCATGGCACATCCTTCTACAAAATGTGGAAAGTTTATTAGTTAATTAATTAGGGAGTCAAATAAGTATAAACAGAAAGAACTCATATAATGTATAATGTGGTAAGAACAGCCTGCTTCAGCATTGTCAATTATTCTCAGCTTCACGCACGAGATCTATTCTCACCAGATCCAGCTGACCCTTAGGAGCTTTCGAAGTCACCCTTTCTGTTGCTGTCATCACGTCCTTGAAGTTGACACCAGAGTAATAAATATGCACCAGTTCCTCAATTCGTTCTGTCTGAATGCTGTAACATACCAAATTTTACAAAATATGATTCTCTACACTGAAGCATCACACTCATGAGTAGTTAACCTATCAGTTGATACAATTTTGCAGTAATACAAATCAACTCATTCCAACAAAAGTAGTTTTAAATTAATGGAATCTTTCAGGTGATAATACAGTATAATCCCCATCTGAAGTCCCTCAAACAAATTTAAAGGTTATGAAGTAAGGCATTGGCCTCCAAGTCATAGATAAAATGCTCAGAATAAATGACATCCAGGTTAGATTTTTCTGCATGATTTTCCTCCGACAAATATAAGAAAACTCTAAAACTGGGAAATACTATGCTCTCACCATGTTTCCATGCCAGGCCTATGCTGTGTATTACCAGTTATGGCCACCATGCACACCACAATATCATCAGGAAAAAATGTAGCCCCATCCCATTGGTACTATTTGGCTACTTCCACCTTGTAATGCAAAGACACCTAAACACAACACTATAACCGAGACAGAGATGGCTGTCTTATGGGATGTTTTTCCGTGTAGTCTGGTAGAAATGAGAGACATTAATCTGATGACGTAGCCAGCAACCACATTATTGTACAGAGTTAGCCCACACCTGTCAGGGTCCAGATTTCCCTCCAACCACCGGAAACTGGAGAGATCTCCTCGTCTCATGATGTTCACATAGGCGTGTGGCACAGTGACAGTAGCACAGCTGTCCAGGGGGAGGTGTCTGTATGACCCCCACTTTCCATCAATGTATACATTAACAGCCAGATCTTTCCTCAGCTGTTGCCGGTAGAATGGTAAGTTCAGATCGAATGGGGGTGCTGAGGTATCAGGAATAAAGTAACACCTGAAAAATATGTGTAAAATCTTACATAATTCTTATACTCAAATGAATCTTCTGCTTATTTGATTCCAAAGGAATAAAATGCTATCAAAGAAAGTGCCGTGTAGGCATACAGGGGAGAGAGGAGGGACAGTTCCTTCCTGCACTCAACCTCATGCCCTGATTATGCTTCATCCCACAGGAACATCTACACAACTGTGTGGAAGCCAAACCTCATTCAAATACAATGTCTCTTACCTAACAAAGTCACATCCAGGCTCCTTGCGGATACAGTTCACAAGACCCACAATGCCACTGAGTGGTTCACCCTGAGCTACAAGAATAATGTGACGTTTGGAGTTACTACCGATGGCAGTCTGTACTTGCGGCAGCCAATCATAGTTGTGAGTTGTTACATGGATCACAATTGGATTTTCCACGACCACTCCCTGCAACAGGCATTACACTTCCTGAACACAATACATTACCACATGAAATCAGTTACCTAACCAAAGATCCTTAATTCACTTTTGGACCGACTGGAATTCTTTTTTATTATTCACCTTGTGGAAAAAAATTAGTGTTTCTTGGTTTATTTAAAGCCACATATCAATTGTGTGCAATTTATCACTTTTCCAGCATTTTAAAAGCACAAATTGATATACTTTTCAAAGGTCACATTCATATGATTGGACTGAAAACTTGGTATACTAAGTGCAAGTTAGTTATTGAGAAAAACTCTGACTGGTGCCACTACCTTCCTGAGCAAGAGCAACTTCTCATCCTTGAGAGTCTTCTCAAACACAACCTCGAGCCTGACGCCATTGGTGAACGTGGTCTTGGTTTCCAGTTTCTCACGAGTCAGGATGCAGGCCCCATCAGCCAGGGCACTTACAGTGGTCTGCAGCAGTTGTCCATGGGGCAGGATGTTCGAAGCGATTACCAGTGTGCAGTTCTGCTCGTTCTCTAGTTCGTGCTCCTTGACCTTGATCCCCGTCTTGTTCAAGTCTGCCTCCAATCGGTCACTTGCCTTTGCCAGGACTGTTATTTTTGCCTGTAATGTATAACATGTGCAAAGATAAGTCAGAATTGGCTTGCTTTAAAGAGTTCCAAATTTTAGTTAAGAAGTTTCAAAGCTTCAGTTCCAAATCCTTTATTCATACTGAGAATAAAAACATAATAGCAGCATGCAAAGTCCTAAAGCTGTAGTTACGGTTAGAAAGACACATTGCACACGAGAACAGAACTTTGTTTTTATGACCCTTCCACAAAAAATTATCACTACCATTTTAGAAGAAGCAGATATTCCCTAGCATAGAATCAAACAGAGCAAAATATACAAAACTATAATTGTGTCCGTTGTTTCGTATGGCCACGAAACTTAGTCTCTCATATGCCGGGAAGAACACAAACTGAGGGTGTTTCAGAACAGAGTGAGGCATAGGTAGAACATTAAATTTACTATGAATAATACAGAAATATGATGAAAGGATTCAGACTTGATTCATCTAACTCAGCTATGAAGTATAAGCCTGAGAACCCAGCGACACACAGTTTGAGACAGAATTCCACTTGCCTTTATAAGTGGAAGATCTGCAATGATTGCGGCCACGGCAGGTGACAGAAGTGCAGTGCCTTCGTTGTGCAGCTCCACCACCTTTACATGGGCACCAGGCTTGTTCTCCAGAGCGATGTGAGTGCACACCCTCAGTGCACTGTGCAAATCAAGGCGCACAGGTTCCACATTGGGTGTGAACACACATTTCTCGAGCACAGCCCTGCCCGCATTCCTCCGCCGAGTTATGGCACTTTCTTTGAGCCCTCGCACTTCCACACCTCCTGATCTGATGATGCCCATCTTCTCATACATACATACTGGCGCAACTGTCAACAAGCATAGTTAACAGTTGCAGAGTTCATTGGAAACTAAAATACTAAACACCTGGTATAAGCTGTATTGGAATAGTGTAGGTAGATTCTGAACCACAAATTTTAAACATCTATTTCGTAACATACGGTAACAGCACAGCATATTTACATCATAATTAATACGCATCTTATAAAAATTCAGGCTTTCGTGTTAACTATAACATATGTTCTCGGGTAATTAGCTAAATCCACTCTAGAGACAGTCTAATGTTTCAGAGACCATACCCATACTACTGTCAGGGAAGGATGACAAAGATAAAGAATATTTCAAACAATCTGGACTCCCACTTAAGATTTATGTGGCTGATTGCATGAGAAGTTTATATCACAAAAACAGTTCTCTCAGATCATTCTAAATTTAAGACATTGTATAATATGAAATTTGAGAAGATCTGGATTGTGGGCTCCAGAAGTATGATGCCACTTAGTCTTGTAGGTAGTTACCAACATTTTGGAGAAACATACCGCCTTCACCTTCAGTTAAGTAGTGAAGATGGACACAAAAGGTTCCTACGAAGTATTTATTAAAACCTGCGAGACTACGTGGCATCGTAACACACACACGGTAACAATCCAAAGAAAGCATTAATGTCTGACACTGACCCAGTTTCTCACTCGCATCGCCCAATGCATGGAGAAATGCAGGATGACGTTTCACATCTATTGTAAGCTTCTGGATTGACGTTGGAACGAGCAGACTTCGACTCTCATCCTGTAGCAAATGTACCTGCAGCATGCTGTCCATGAATGCTACCCAGTTGTTGCTCCAGGAGATCTTTCCTTTTTGTCCTGCCAAACGCAACACAACACAGGAAAAATATTCAGACTTGAAGCATTACACTCAGTGCAAAATAAACATATAAAGGGGATAAGTTTTGAATAACGTATATTTATGAGGACAGATTTTTAAATTGTATTTCATTAAATATAAACCATATCAAATGATCTTTCAAAGAAAAACTGTAGACCTCAGTGAGGTCTGCCTTTCGCATTATATTTAAAATTTAAGTATGATTAACAGTTTGTGACAAATATGAAAAACTTAAATTTGAGACTGATATAAAGTATGAGTTAAACTTGAAAAATATGAATCAAAATTAAAATTTCCTGGTAATTATTCATGTATCTCCCATCTGCAATGAAGCAAGTGAAAACGCAGATGAACAAGTACTGTGTTCCATTATACATTCATTTTACGCACTTTATGTGAACAATACTCACCAAAGTTGTCCAAAGAAACAAGGCTACGGAAGATCCCTTGGTAGTTGTACCCACGCAGTTGTAACTCCTTGTATATGTCATCTGATGAAAGTTCAAGCCAACTGTTGATACTGTTTGGCTCATATGACTCCAGAGAAGCCATTTCATGAGAAATATTCTCAGGTATTCGCACTGTACCACTCACAATGGCAGTACCTTTTTCAGACACCTCAAACTTTCCACTTCCTTTCTGCACCATAATAGCAAATTCTATGCTACCTGTAATAACACGACTTCGGCATTAGCACTTTAAGGGGTGATGTATAAAGTAACATTTAGATTCTAAGCAAAAAGTAAAGCTGTCCCGCTACATGCCATGTAGGCACTTCTGGGGAGAGGAGGTATATCTTTGACCTCAGAAATATATGAGGGTGAGCGGTCTGCGTCACGCCCTGACTGCGCTTTACCCCTAGGAATAGACCCTGGTACCCATTAGATATGAGGTTAGTCGGCTTTCAAGATTAAGTGGTAAAAAGAAATTCTTTACTCAGAAACTCCGTGGAAAGAGAAAATAGTCGAGAATCTAGAACATACACAGGAAGATAATATTAAAATTAATGCTATGGAAGCAGATAGGAGTGCAGATATGAATCTGAGTGAACTGTCTCAGGACACGGACTTACGTGGAGATAGTGTCAGAAAATAACAGTAATCCATTATCAGGAAATATGTTCTTAATAACCAGGGCAGAAGAAGCATGATGAACTATACGATACATACCTTCCTTGGGAATGTTGGTAACCCTGTGAAATTGTACATCCTCAAACACAACAGGTAATTCAGTGTGTACTTGACTGTTCATAATTCCAATCGACTCCCAGACAAGCTCCTACATAAGAGCAAATTATGCATTAAAATGAAGGTACCTGACAGCAATACAGTGCTATGATGCAGGAGGTGGATCGAAAATTGTGACAGTGAAACAGAAATTGGAGGTACAGCAGATTCAGTAACAAAAGATTAAAGAAAACATGACTGACTCTTTACTACTTCGCCATAATCTCATCAACACCTAAAATCTTTGTAACATTTGCAAGAAAGAATATATTCTCAGACTTACGAGGTAACCCATGGCAGGAAATAGATTTCTTCCATCAATAACATGTCCAGACAAGTATTTCATATCCATATCATCCAGAGTGATGCTCACAGATCGCTCACCACTGGACTTTACTTTTTCCTGCATGGAACAAGAATGAAAATGCCATTAACTTCAAGAATTCACACGTGAGACAAATTAACTCATGTGAGAAAAGAGGACTCAATTCTGCTTAGATATGAAGCAGATGATACAAGAAGTGGTTATAAGATATTTAATGTTCTTACAATAAGAATGAGACAAAGTGATGCAGTTTTGTTGAATTCTAAGGGAGAAGAAAAATAAATTATATTTCTTTCTTAAAAAGGAGATAATGGAAAATACAGTAAGTCAGATGTAGGATTTAAAGTCTCCTTGGGTGATAACCCAGGTGAGAATTGTGTTGTGATCCAATGTTTTAGAGACTGTCTCAGTCTCTGTCTCCAAAACGTTGGATTTAAACTCCATTCTCTGTCTCAGTCTCCGTTTCCAAAACGTTGGATTTAAACTCCATTCTTGTGTGGTCGCCTGAGAAGATTTCAGTGCACAGCCAAATCAGACATAAGGACGATTTTCTTTGACTGGCAAGTTCAAAATAATTTTGGAATAATCTCACAGTAATCTTTCTTATCTTCAATTCACCTTTGTATCTCATGTGACAAATATATTCCTACGATTTGTGTGACCTGGTTGTTAAGGTGATTAATTCAAAACTATGACATTACCTGAACCATGTATTTCATGACGAACCAGTCTTGAGAGTGCTCCCATCGTACCAGTGGTGAGATCATAGGGGTTCCCCTGCTTACTGGATATTCTACGGATGGATACAATTTTGCTAACTGTGGCTGCAATCCCAGCTCAAACAACCTGTCATACATAACAGTAAGAGACACTTTTTCCTTCCTTGCCTGTCACTTTCACAATTTTAAACACACCATGAAGTTACATTCACATACAGCAAATATAATTAAAATATCATAAAATAATGAAGTTTCTATAAAAATATTAGATATTGTAAGTAAGAACACAGTCTAATGCCTACCAAAAAACAAAATATTCTGCATTATCACACCAAAATTCCTGCGGATTTCATTCCCAAATGTAAGAAGATACGTACTTTCCCAGAGCAGTGAGGAGGACCTCGGTGCAGTCAGGGTGGCCTCGCCGTGTAATGGCAATATTGGTGATGCCTTTGTTGAGAGATCGTTTCAAGATGGCCTGCAGGAGACCATGTGGAGCAATCTCGATGGTGATGGCGTTATGTGGGATGTGTCGCGACGCCTCTTCGAAAAGCACTGCGCTGAGCAGGTTGTTGGTGTGGTACTCGGCTGATGAGTGTGTTGCTGATGGAGAGTTCCATTCATTCTCTGGCACTGAGGAACTCACCCAGCGAGAAGACCGAGGCTTTGGGTGCGGGATCAGCTGCATACATAAAAACACACCTAAGCCAATCAATATATACCAATACAGTCTCCATGGACTTATGCCCAGCATACTATTCAGTCTATTACAAACCCAATGTTAAAATACACTTGTGTCATTCATTTAGGTGAATTTAAAACACAACAAGCATATACTTTGCAGCAATTAGCATGTATTGAGCATTTTTATTCTGTTTAAACCTACAGCTGGTGTTTAAACCCGCACTAGTTGTTAAACACTGTGGCTGCATTTAAAATGAAAGAATCATGGATCCCAGGGAAGTGGAATAGGAGGGTATGGATTGCATTCATATGGCTAAGGATAGGGGCTGATGGTGGGTTCTTATGAACACAGAAACGAACTATCTGGTTCCACAAGGCGCAAGGACTTTCTTGCCTAGCTGAGAAAACTATTAGCTTCCCAAGAAGAAATATGCTCCACTGAGACAGTTTATTTGAACACGGGTTATGACAACTTTGCCATCATGCAATTTTCACCATTTTCAATTCTCTTAAGTCAAAATATTTTCCTTTCTGTCCTGTATTAAAAGTTATTTTTCTCACCATGTAAGACCAAAACTTATATCTGGCCAACCAGCCAACCTATTGATCAAACAACAAATCCTTCATCATAAAAGCCTATCACTGGAATCCATCTTAACCCAGATCAATTACATTCACATTTTTTGGAACTTTGTTCCCTAAAATAAACTTTATGTTATCTTTTCCCAGGAACACAAGAATTTGGAAAATATGTATCTTAATCTTCAATATGTTTAACATTAGACAGGTGTTTTAGTAAATTAATTTAACAGTGTGTCAAGATAAAGTGAACAGACATTACCTGTTTCAAATATTTGAGCAGGAGAGGCCCAGCTGAGGATATGTATCTGCTGTGGTATGCAATATTGGCGCAGTTCACCTCTTTTGCAAACACACCCTGCTGCTGCAGTGTTTTTACAAACTTCTTCATGGACTCAGCTGGTCCTGATAGTGTGCAGAAGCTAGATCCATTATGGCACGCCACCTCGATATCAGGAGGACACAGTTTCTTGGCCTCCTCAGCTCCCAAACCTCAAAGGCAAGATCCTTGCTCATTAACAATAACTACTCCAATATCATCTTGTTTTCTTATCATTTCCTTATACGAAGTGGTAGAAATAACCACAAAACAATTGCCTCACTAACTCTCTAGAGACAGAACCCAAAGATCAAACACTGTTAATACCAAAGCTTACCTTTTGAACCAGTTCCATCAAATATCTTTGCCAAAACAGTTAGAACTTCTTATTCTTCTTCTTATCCGGGAGGTGCAGCGCTCAAAGCTAACATCCACATTCATATTACCTTCAGTATTCCATGTTTTCCAAGAGATTTTCCACCAACACTTCATACACATTGATGTCTCCCCCACTCAAGTCATGTGTCAACATAACCGTGAAAATTAAATCTATCACACACACATGCAGTTCAGACGCATGTTCAAATGCAAGAGATAAGTACACAAGGAGGAAAATATATCAGTGTATGAAACTTTAAGATTTTAAACAGCTCACATAATACTGTACATGCAATTAAATCAAGTATATAGTACATTAATTGGCAAAACAGGAAAAAACCTGGTAGAAAAATTGTGAGCAGGCAGACTTACCAACAGCAGCCATCAAACCATTGATGAGTTCTGTTTCCAGGGATGCAAGACCACGGAAGTATGCCGCCAGCACCATCTGCTCTGCCGTGAAGCAGCCGTCCATGTAAGCGCAGCCCAGCTCCCCCACTGAGTGGCCCACAATGCCATCGGCCTCAATGCCCACTGATCTCATGATGTCCACCAGCCCTATCTACATCAGACAGACGGGGCTCAGCATGAGGTTTGCTTCACAATTTGAGGCTGCCATTAACTGTACCACTGGTAATCAAACGAGTGATCACGTGGAATGTTTATCTCTGCACGCTGGTAAAACTGGTAGATCAGCGGAGTTCAATAAATACTTCACTTGGTTTAGTGCAGGTTACGTATTTTCAGATTCGTTACAATCAAACAAATGGTTTACGAGTTCATATACGGGACAGAAGAAAAATTGTCCATTTGCTGGAAGCACAGCTGGACCAGTGTGGTTCAAAAGATAATTTGAATAGTAACATGTATACATCTTCCATACAAAACCTTATCAAAGAAGCTGAGAAGTATCATGCAAAAATATACAAACACACGTGCTGAAGATATTAAGCGCTATTCAACTTCTAGCATATGTCTTTATTTTATAAAAAAGTTATGGGTGCATGGAGGTAAAGATTCACACACTCAAGACCTTGTTACTAGATAAAGGCGACTGATTAGTATCATGCTATGGCCGCTTTGTCCCCATTAGAACTGCTCCTAATCCTTCTTGCATCTGAGGTTGGATCCCCCCCCCCCAATCCTACTCCAGAAAAGGTGTGAATAATGTAGCAGTGAGAAAAATCACTGTTCCCATCAGGAATCTTATCCTAGCTAACAGCCAATCACTTTGCAGATCAGACATGGAAATTCTGGGTTCAGGTGGTTCTTCGGCTACGTGCATTATTCGCTATAAAGATTCTTCCAATGGGTATATGACAAAGTTTATCTTCCTACTGAGCTCACCTGGCAGGCTGCAATGCCCACGAAGCAATTGAGAATATTATCGAAGATTCCCTGGTCATCAGACGTGATGATATTGAGAACATCCACACCGCAAGGCTTCAGAGCTCGCTGGCACTTCTCAATGGCCGCTGCAAAAACAGGCAGTTTGAGGAGAGATTTCCCCATACCTGGCCATTGCGAACCCATCCCAGTAAACACGAACCAGACAGGTCGTTTGCTTCCTGGATAGAACTGAGAACAAAGCAGTGTATGAGGTTATCAGAAGAAAAACTGATGTTCTGAACACACTCCTTAAATAATAATAATAATAAAAATAATTTATTTACATTCCATGGATCCATAAGACAGTCAGATGACAATAGGATGTGGAAAAAGTCATAATAATAAAAATAATAATAATACAATACATATTATAAAGTACAATTTGTACTTTTATATAAATTTCACATAATACAAAACAAAGTATTCACCTACAGAAATGATAAGTTACAAATAAATCTACCCATTACACACAAGAAAAATTTATCACTTATTTGTAAACAACGTAAATTCATTGACAGAGTAAAAGGAGTGTATAATTAAGTATCTTTTTAATGCTACCTTAAATTGCTCCTTCTTATTTACTTATTTCTTCTTTGACTCTGAAGACAATTTACAGATACTAACTCAGAAAACAGATACATCTATACGCAAATACAGAATGACCATTTCAACAGATAAATCACGCACCATATTATGACGGGCATGAAAATTATACATATTAATACTTTCAGTTATGTTGTATGTTAATTCTTACAAGTGGGATAAACAGATACACATGCAAAGAATTTTAAAATAAACAGTGTTTTAAATTAGCAAACTTTCAGAAAAACATAGTAAGAACTGTACATAATAGTTATACCTAGGCAATGAACACCCAAATTAAACCAAGAATAACAAATGGCATATGAAATAGTGCATAATGCATGTGGAAATACCATAAAATAAACCAGGAATTTTGTTAGGGAATCCTTGAGGAAAACGACAGGTATTGGACATTTAGGTCTGATGAAAGGAGAGGAAGAACGAGTATTAACTTCTTAGAAAGTAATTTGTTATCAAGATGATATGTCAGTGCTGGGCTGCTTCCTCACCTTAATACTTCTCACCGTCCTTTCATTATGAGTGAGAAGCGAGTACCCACGGTACGTGTGGCCAGCAATTTCCAGAGACTGCAAATCATGCATCAGGCTCACAAATTCCGCATCCACTGGCTGCGACTCAAACTAAGAACAAAGATCAAAATCATTATCTAATGCTCTGCAGTAACTATAAAACTTAATAACAGACTTTCAAGTTTACAGACAAATCACAAGTAGAAACTGAATATTTCCAAAGCAAAAACTGCACCCGACAGCCAAATCTACATACATATGGGCTATGATACAAGCTTACAGAATTCAATAAAAACTTCTTCATGCAAATAGAATGTTATTCAATTTCTCAAAAACAGCTGTCCACAAATAAAATCAAGGAAATATTCAACATGTGAGAATGCAGAATACATTTACGTTCACAGGTTGAAGCCTTCATCTGCGTCATAGATAAAATACATTGGGAGAGTAAAGAAAACCAGGCACCTACTGTGGTTCGGAGCCTGGCCAGCTGCTGCACCAGTCAGATAGCGGCAACATCACAGACTAAAATTTACTTACATATCCCACACTTTAGGAATTGAAATCCCCAACACCCACAAGAAAAAAAGATTAGTAAGTAGTGATTTTTCAATTAAGTCCAATTATAGTCAAAATTGGACAACAATAATGGGCACTTACATGAAAATCTATATGCATTTCTGTGTACAAAATTGTTTGGGCAGCAAATACACAGCCAGATAGGATCCCATGCAACCACAGAGGAAGACCCATGGAGAAATCCCCCTCACAACATCACCCAGGCACAGAATGTGCAGCATGACGCAGTGACAACAGACCTACTTACATTAGTAAGGATGATATCAACTGCCTCTTCTGTGCGCCCAGACACGACAATAAGTCGAGGAATGGAGTCAGTAGGAGCCCCACCATCTACCTTCTTCTTCTCATGCCACTGCAGCAGAACGTGGGCATTTGCCCCACCGAATCCAAATGAGTTGACGCCCACAAGGCCGCCATTCCAGGGCAAATTCTCAGTCACAACCTACGACACATAACAGCCATATAAAAACACCGGCCGCAGTGTGCAAGCTCATAATGTTGAGTTCTGTACAGAAATTTCATGATGGAAAGGTATAAATACAAACAAACTCCACTGAACAGAGTCCTTGAGAAGCTGCAGTCTCTCATAACAGCCTCCTACTGGATCCTTAACTCAGCCAAATTTCATGTCCATTCCAAAGAATATGTCAAAGTTTAAGTCTACAAAAGATTTAAATAAGTGAGATTACACATTTAATAATAAAATATAAATATGTATTAACCTCTACCAAATGGGTCTAAGGAATTTAAAGCCCCATACTACAGAGCTGGCGGCTGGGACTTAACTCTGATGGTCAACGGATTAGCAATATGGCATTGTGATGCAGTCAGCTGGATCACACATGTAAGATGAGGCGCGCAAAGACAAACGTTAACTGTATGCCAACAAGGTTTGTTATCTGCAATAAACATAAAGACCACTAAGACGAAGACGCGCTTCTGTCATCCAAATAAAATACTTACCTTGAGCCGCCCGGCAATCAGTCCCTCGACATCTTGCCTAGGGTTGGAATAGTTCAGGTTTGGTGGAATGATTTCATTCTCCATTGCAATGATGACCTTCGTAACAGAACACAGTCCAGACACCGGATCAGCATGCCCCATGTTAGACTTGACTGATCCTATCAGGAGTGGTGTCTGTCTTCCTTTACAAAACACTTCATCCACAACATTCAGTTCCTCAAAATCTCCAACCTGCATCAAATTAATATCTTTCATTAAAAACTGAGCTATTTTTACCAACAGCTATTAAGCCATTGAATTATACTACCATTTTTCACAGACTGTACATTGAATTTACCAAATTCAGTCTTCACAATCACTTTTTATGATTATTGACCCATTTACAAATAGGTATCTCTCTTTACACAAATCTTGTCTTGTTAATGTCATATTTAGCAAATGCTAATTTACCATCCAACAAAAAAAGAATGCATTTACCTTATTGGATTCATGCACAGACAGATCATAAAATCCTAGTGCATTCACGCAGCTGTAGTCAGTCACTAATTATTACTGCTAATACCATCTTTGTACAATGTAAAACTAGCATCCATGCAATTTATATACAATTAATAAAACACTGAAGACTGAAGTGTGTGAATCCTGTATACACACTGATCACACGCAAACCTACAAATTCTGTTACAAGCATTTTTAAATACTAAAAAGCACAAAGTAAATTATGAGATACCTCATGAATTTAATCCAATGGGACTCTTAAACTACTGAAAATAACACACATAAACGGATCACTGCTCGTATACTTATTCAGTTTACAGTTCCTCCTGTCCTCAGAGAAAAAAGCATTAAAAGCATTAAAAGGAAGGCATTAGTCATGAATTACTCCCAGAATTCCTCGTAAAAGTAAAACTGTCCTGCTACATGCCATTAAGGTGCTTCTGGGGAGAGGAGGTATACTTCCACCCATTCTTGACCTCAGCACTAAATTCGGGTGAGTGGTCAGCATAACGCTCTGGAAAGGGACAGCAGTACCTAATGGACAGGAGGCCGGGTAGAACCCAGAATCGGTCTGGATGCAGAAGCCAGAAGAGAAGACCTTTGCCACTGCCGGGAATTGAACTCCGCTTCTCCAGCCTGTAGTCGAACACTACGCTGACTGAGCTACCCCAGTTCTTAAAAAATTATCGTAAGAAACACATTTCAAGCATTAATAAGCTGACCTTAGTCCCAGTTCCATGTGCTTCAATGAAATCCAAAGATGTGGGACTAACGCCACACTCCTCATAAAACTCCTCCATTAACTTCTTCTTCATATCTCGAGACGGATATGTGATGCCCCTATCCTTAAAGCCGTCGCTGTTGGTCTTCGCATGCACCACTGTGGCATATACACGCTTTGCATCACGAGCCTTCTGCAGGAACATCACACAGATGGCCTCACTCCGCACACAGCCATTAGCTGCAAACAAATTACACGTATCAAGTCTAGAGACTGCTAATGTACAACTTACACACAATTTCTGATGATTGATTGATCGGTACATTTATTCTTTTAATCATATTTGACTCGTCTACACTCATTATTTATGGCTATATGGTTACTGAACACAATGGTGCTGGGTTGTTCTTGAAAAGTTGACAGTTGCTAAGCTGGTCAATAAATTCCCCAACTTTTATAAAACCTGAAGGTTCACTGCCCTATTCACCATCTGACATCGCCCTGAGCCAGATAAATTTAGTTTGCATGGCATTTATTTCCTACCAATGTGCCTAGTCTCCAAGGCGTCTCTTCCCTTCAGGTTGTCCGACCAAACTCCCTACGTTTCTCATCTCCCTCACTCTCGGCACAACTCGCCCATTTTGTCCTGCTTCATTTTATCACCATAATAATATCTAGCAAAAGTGTACAAAATTGGGAAGCTCCTCATGAAATTGTCTCCAGTCTCCTGTAATTTCCTCCCTCTTAGGTCCAAATGCTTTCTGCATGACCATCCCCTCAAACATCTTCAATCTGTTTTCTTACCTTAATGTGAAACACAATCTTTAAACCTGATTCACTGAAATAAGAACAGAAATAGCGAATGTATAAGACATTACTTACCATCTCTGTCAAAGACCTTCGATGAGCCATCAGGACTGAGTACGCCAAGACGAGTGAACATGAGAGATATGTAGGGATGAAGACAAAGGTTGCAGCTCCCTACAATAGCAGAGTCACATTGCCCATCCTGGATGGCTTTGTACGCGTGTTCAATTGCGTACAAAGACGACGAACACGCTGAATCCAACATGTAACTGGGTCCTGAAGCAAAGGGTTTAGAGCGCGTCTGAGTAGAATTTCAGGTTTTTACACAAGAAAATAAGAGAGCAACAGCTTTCTAGGATATGACACAGTGAAGAACACAGAAATGTAGTTGGAATGAATTAATGAAACATAAAACTGCAAGAAAAAGAAAGGTGAAAGAGAGATAAGTGTACAAGTGTAAACAGAATCTCAAACCTCACCATGTACTCCAAGCCAGTAAGAGATGCGGTTGGCAAGCATGGCTCGGCTGCAACCTATGAGACCGATCCCACTCGCGTGAAACTTCTCATAGAACATACATTTTTCTGACTCGCTGAAAGATGAGCCGACAAAGACCCCAGTATTCTGCCCCTTTAGGAGACGGGGGTTGACACCTTAACATGAAAATGATTAACTTTATGAATACTTCCCACACGATTCTACAGCACCAAATATTACATAAGAATATGCTCACAAAAAACAGTCATGCAATATTTAAATCAAATATAAAATTTCAGTTATTTACATTTGACTCCAGTCTGAAATCGACTAACCCTATGAAGAGTCATCCTTGAGAAGCTAATGAATAGTCACTCAGACAGTAAAGAAATTCCCAGCATTTTACAGAACTTGAAGGTTCATTACTGTGTTCACAAGAGCCTACCACTGGTCCCTATTCTGGGTAAAACTAATGGATTTCATGACCCTCCCACCTTCAGCTCTAATTTAATATTTTCCTCACAGGTAAACAAAGGTCTTTCAAGTGGGCTCCTCCCTTCAGGCTTTCTTAACACAGCTCTCCCAAACATGCTACATGCCCTGTGAATCCGACTCTCACTGTAACCTACGCAGTGCAGTACATACGTGCACACGCAGCAGCATTAAATAAAGAAAAATGTCAACATATTATTTTTGACAGCACAATTTAAAAATACAACTTCAAAATTTTTGGTTCGATCTCAAAATTCATGTATGTATCAGTCACGCTGTGGGAAAATCAATTTCCTATATCAATTTCTCTGCTTAGTTCTCAGGGTATGAACTCCATACTACAGAGCTGATCAGTGGTCAATAGGAAATTCCTTGTTTTCTTACAAATCCAAAGTATCAAAAGCGCACAGACAAAATCCTGCCCACGGGTCACATACTCCTTAATTTTATCGCCCTAATGCCATCATGCCAAGAGTACAAATTCTTAAGTTCATCGTTAGGTGTTCAGTTTGCGTTCTCAAAGTTACGAGGAGGAGAAGAGGCAAAATGCTGACCTGCATCCACAATGGCCTCATAAGTTTTCTCCAGTAGCATGCGGCCCTGGGGGTCCATGGTTTGGACCTGTTTGTAGTGAATACCAAAGAATGATGCATCAAACCTATTGAGATTGTACAGCTTCCCTGTCCGTGCAGGGATCTCGGGGTGATCTGTGGAAACAATACTTATCACAGAAGAATGATACAACTATCTGTCATGCCATTTAAATTCACTGTACTCTGACGCTCTCAAACAATAAATACCTGTTATACACTATATTTTATTATGTAACCCTATTGTATTAGAACAGGTAAAGAGTTAGATATAAATATACAAATATGATTTATTTATGCCTGATACCTCATAATTACAATGTTAATAGAATGATTTATGCTTGCATAAAGAAAAAGTATAAATGTTATTGTGGTACTCAGTCTTTACAACTACGTTTTGCAGCCGCTATATCAGTGCCAGATTACACGCAATTCAAGGACTAAATTATTTTAAAAGACAGATAAAGCAGCTGATAAACTTTGCGAAAAAGTATTATCCTGAGTTAGGTCTAGCATAATTTTTTCTTGGTACAGTAACATAATTATACAGATGACATATTTTAGTGTAATTAGAAACTTTACATTAAATCCCATCTCAATCTTTTCTTAACATTCCAGAATTAAAATATAAATATTAATCATTTTTTGGGGGGAGGGGGGGGAGGCAGTTCTCAACATAATGTTTATGACATCTTCAGGCCAAATTTCACATAATTAACTTCAGCAAATAATTGGTCATTTTTATTATATCAATCGTTAAGTACAGAAATAAACACGATCGTCATATTGTTATTTTACAGTGCGTAAAACAAGAAATCCCATCAACAAAGATAAACATTCTTCAAATGTCTATCACTGCACAAAACCTCAGGGCACTGTATTTAATAATGCTAATATAGCTCCCACCTCAGTACTTGAAATTCTTAATTGTAAGAAATAAACTAAAAATGTGGGGAGTAGAGATTATAACACAAAGTTTATAAAAGCGGAAGTAACATTAGAACTTACCAAGTCTCCAGCGTCGATCATCATCTGTTATCATATCCACTTTGTTAAACAGATTATCTCGAAACTGATACACATTTTCTGATTCGGGGAAACAGCCTGCAATTCCTGAAATGACGATCTCTTCGCCAGCAGCAGGAGTCTGTGACATTTGTATTCCTGTATTGCTGGAGTGAGACATGGTTTGTTGCACCTGTACGTCTTCCTGAAATTAAAAAAATGTTGTTTATATCCAGGCACAGCACAGAACTAAAGTCACGCAGAGATGCAAGCAAGCTCGCTACTTAAATGAGACCTGAGCTCACATGTGCCTGCAGCTGTCAGCCTTACATAACAAAGTTTTGTGCTCAAAAATCCGTAAATTCCATAAAGACAGTAAGACGTTAAATAACAATGGGGTGTAGCTACATGTGGCTCCTGAGAGCCTCTCAGAAGACCGTGAATGAATAACACATGCGTGAGTTCAGTATTTTATGCCAGCGAGTCTGTCTGCCCTCCTTCGAGACGTTATCCAAACAAGCTTGTGGAAATCATAAAAAATCTGTCAGAAAAGCCATTGTTCAGGACAATATTCCAACTTAGGACTTCCTGAATATGAATAAGAAGTGGATTATCACAAGAAGATGGCTGTCTTCTGGGTTCCTGCTATATGTCGTCTCACACAAATTGACCAATGTTTCACAGGCAGTAAACACCTGTGAAGGGTTGGGGTCAATTTCTACCAGACTACATGACGCAACATCTCAGAAGACAGTCATCTTCATACTGGCCACCATGAAAACCTCAAATCTAACGAACGTATTAACTGCACTGACTTAAATCTCATACAGAATACACGGCTAAAATAAGATGAATTACGTTAACTTAATAACTCTCTTTAGTTACTACCTTCTGGATGCTATACCGTATCACAATTCACATTATGAAATAGTCAGATCTTGAGTGAATATTATCTACTTACAGATTCACAATTAACAATCAAGAAAGAAAATATCTCCCCAAAATATTTTGGACACTTAATGTCAATATCCGAGTTTGTTCGCATCCAACATCATTTAAAACCTTCGAATGTCTCTCGGATGTAAGATCACACCAATCTCGCTGTTCCTGGTGAGTATATAGCTTGTCAAACCAAGAACAGTAGCATAATAAATACAGATCTGCACCCCATTACCAATTACTTTCATGAGCTTGTCAAACAAAGAACAGTAGCATAATAAATACAGGTCTGCACCCCATTACCAATTACTTTCATTCATAGCAGAAGTATTTAAACTTACACAGCTCAGTGGTCTCCTCGTAACCCCACACTGCACTAAAGACCTGACTTGAACAGAAACTGGTTTTGTATGGCATATTCTCCTAAGGACAATTACTGTTCTTGCGTGGCAAACAGGAAAATACACATATTCATAGGCACATCTGCACACAATCGCTTTTATGACTAGTACAAACTTCCCACTTCAGACGCAACATAACAAGTTATTTTTCCTGCAAATTCATAAACCAAACTAGTCTTCATTATTGAAGATACAAATCAAATTATTGGTACTACACTGTATAGAATCTCAAAAATGAGGTGGGACATCTCGACTAATAAACCGAGTAGCCGCCAGCTGCACAACTAATTTTTGATTCCCAGCATCACATTTTAAAAATTGCCACCACGTCCAGACTTATTCTGGACCTACCCAGCTTCCCATCCGATGGCTACTGGGGACTCTTTCGCAACACGCAAAGCAGACAGGGCATAAAGTATAAAAAATTGTAGACCTTAATGATAAGTGTACTATGCACTTTACATAAACTTAAGTGTAATATACACTTCTTTATACTCTGTGAAACAAGATCTCTCTTCGGGAGCCGACTGTTTCTCGGCTGCTCTGTCAAGAACTTTCCAGATTTTTACAGAATTCAAAGGTTTTTGTATATCATCATCTAAACCATTTTCAAGAAACATAAAGTTTTTATGGTAATGTTAATATGAATGATTTTCTCATTTGGTCAACGAAGTAGTGGCCAGGGGAACATACTACTCCATCATCACATCTGTTGATGGAGGCAGTATGTCCCTTGGTAGCACAAATTCCCTCATATCAGATGTAATGGTTGTACTTGGTCACCAGGATGCTGACTGTGGCATATTTTTGAACAAAAGGTGATTCTGTATTGAGGTTAAGAAACTATAAAGAATCCTACTAAAAACTAAACTAAACTGAACCTAACCTAACTTTTACTCCAAGACCTGTCACATGCTGGGTCAGAGATGAAGCCCCTAACTCAGGACAGAGGTTATGAAAATGTGCTGCTTGGTCAGGGCTAACACACACCTCATGGGGCACTGACAGGCATGAAAAAATAACAGAATTATGATAAGCAGGGGGAAAAAATCAATGCAACTCCCAGCGACACATTGCAGTGCCGCTTTGACCACTGTGAATCCTAGACATTATACAGCTCAATGAGAAAAGAAAAAGTTTCCAATAAGTCTTACCCAATAAAACTCGTATCATACTTTACACACAACAAATTAATACCAAGGCATCTCATTTATTCAATTTCATAAAGTCAGGAAGACAGTGCAACAGTACGGTACAAGTGTCAACATTAGTATGAAAAACTAACCCTTCATTTACATAATAATCGTAAATTCACATACGAGACCTTCAGTTACATACTGAATTAATTAAATAATAAGATTATAATTGTTTATTAGAGAGGTACTATGCATTTTGACATAATACCATCACCAGCCATATGTGAGCATTCTTCACTCACATGAAGACAATTCTTTCAAATAAAAAGGTCAGACCAAGTTCTTTGTTACTTCCTGTAATACCTCCATGAATTTTAAATATTCATTCAATACCAATACACATTATTGTTGGCAAGGAGAGTGTCTCAAAGAATTACAAACTCGTGTATTTTTAATATTAGTGATGGAAGGTAAATGTACAGCACATGGTGGACCAGAATTATAATTCCACCTTCCACAAGAAGCTAAGAACAACGATGATACATTCACTTAATTTAACACAAAATATACATCCTTACTACATCCCATAGACCCATAAGTTTGTTAAAGAGAGGCTTGTAAGAGACTGATATATTATTTATTAAACAAAATGTAGAACAACGCCAACAGAAACATGAATATGTGCTTAAATTATTCAATTTCCTGTCAGAAGTCCCACACTTTCATGTTCTCGGCCACTAATGCAAGCACTAAACAGAAGCAGAAAAGTGGGTTACTAGACCATCGGACCTTCCTGTCTTGAAATTCTCAGTTACTATTCTGATGAAAACATCAGGCTCCATATAGACAGAGATTTCCTCGACCAACTCGGCTTCATTCATAAACTTGTTCATCTCACATGAACAAAACTTTGCAACACAAGTGTAACGCTGACTGAAGAGTGTATGGTTTCCATAACGTGGGTCTAAAATTATAATCAGAGAAGGCACGCACACACTCAGACATGCATGCACACAAGAGATTTGCCTGTTCATCCTCATGAAATACACAAATTAACTGGTAGGTGTATGAAAAAATGGATCACATGACTCCCAAATATAACTGAAAAATTTTGTACACACTTGTGACACATGTCACTAAAGGGGAAATGGCATGAGCAATACAGGATATAATACAACTGCCTATTGAAAACAAATCTTCCCACAAGAAATGAAGGTCATGAACTCACCACCAGTCAACATGTGTTTATTTGCTGCGTTCAGTAATTTTTAAAGCATGAATGTGATAAAATGTTTGAAAAATTGTGAAATGTTTGTCATGGTAATTCTTGTGACGTGTGTAAAACAGGTCCCTGACGATGAGGGCCGAGAAGGTTCTCAAAACTTCGCTTCTTTCCGACCACCTGATGTGGCTCTTTGCTTGAGAAGACTTCACTGTGTAAAACAACATGGCACCTGTGCAAAATCTATCTTGTGCTAATTTCCTGCAATTGGTAATTACAGTATATAGACTACGTGAAGTTACGATATGCAAGGGACACAATCACCATTGAATATACGGTCTTGACAATATAGATCGTAATAGATCATTAAAAAAACTGCAGCTTGTATTAACATATGCTGATAGTTTTTTAATAAAAAACTAAATGGTTCATTAGAGGTAAGACCTATAAATTATGTATGAAATAATGTTCATGAGTTGCCAATTACAACTAAAGATAAGGCGTGAGACTCTTGAGTTTACATCTGGTAGAATCCGTGCTTAAAAGTTCATCATCAAAAAAAAAAATGATAAAACCATGACGCCAGCAACAGAAATCTGTACCACATTTACAATTTAAAAAATATAAAAAGATTCTGACTCAAGTAAGATGCAGTAATGTCACCACATATTCCCTGGTACATAAAGGGAAAAGTTAAATTTCATTACATCAATATGTTATATTATTTAAGTTCATTTAATAGACTTAAGTAGACCAGTATCAGTTGAATGATTAATGAATGTATTGAAATGATACAGAATGAAGTGATCATTGACATAATATAAGATTTTATCACATCCAGAGTAACTGAGAAAAACCACCAAACCTGAGGAGAGTGAGTCTCTGGGTTGAGATTTGAACCCAGGACTTCCGTAATTTGTTGCATTTTAAATTATAAATAATTAAATATTCAATTCTTAACACAATTTCTGGGCGGAAGTCTGTGCAACAGAAACGCATATTTTTATATGCTTTGTTTAACAATTCTCTCAGTGGCCCCGACCAGATATGCCTGATAAGGGGATGCATAATGCCTGATAAATCGCAAAGGATACGGAAGTAGACGGTCGTGATCTAAGTCACGGTATCAAGCAGGCACTTTAATGGAGAGTCTGAGGAAAACCACGAAGAAACTTACTACAACACGCTGCTGGGCCGAGACTCGAACCCAGGCCCTCCGTAACACGAATCAAGCGAGCTAGCTATTCTGTTTTTAACCAAACCTTTCAATGATCACTGGCTTAAAATACAAGATACATTATAGTCATTTACTTGAAACTGGAGTGCAATAACATGTGATGGGCTAGAAAGGAAGTTGTTGTTGTGGCTCGTGTTATCCTTACCATTCATATATTTTATCATCTTCCACTCAGAGTTATGTAGACTCTGTATTTGATAGTGCATCGTTATAGAAACGATAAGTTGCAACATAATTCCAGACAGATTAAACGCACCGTTTTATACTTCAATTCGGTTTAAAACATTTACCGCGTAGAATGATTCAACTTCGTCTTCGGTTGCTAAAGCTTGTAGCGTGACCTTGGTCCACAGCAGCTCAGAAGAGACTACAGATCGTGCGATCACACGGTTACAAATGCACTTCTTCCTCCTCGAAACTTATCCCTTGAATGTGTAAACACGAGCCAACTATTACCCTATGAACCACTGCAATTATTCCTTTATTATCAGAGCCAAGCCAATGAATTTGTGAACTAATCTGGAGCATGAAACATTCGTATTGC
>NW_019060094.1:87886-129926 GCF_000696155.1 Zootermopsis nevadensis
GTGTAGATGAACGATTGGATTAATAACAGTCGCTTTGGATTTTGTTCATTTAATGACGCTTTTTCAAGTGCATATTCCCTGCAGGTATTTTTGTAGTCGTCACCACGTCCACACCAATTCTGGGTCCCACCCGCCATCCCATTCAATGGAACACAGATCACTTAGGTTGGTAGCAACATGCAACACTATTTTGCTTAGAATCTGGATTATGGCAAGAATAAACGAACTGACTTGCAATATTCAGACAGAAAACCACACTTACACGAGCTCAATCGAATGGGTATTTGTGGGTTATCGGTACACATCGCTTTAAAAGTAGGTAAGGTTAGGTTAGGTTATTACGAAACTATATTTCAGTGATAGAGTGAAATTGAGGTGCCGTAAACAATCTTGCAGAACAACAACATAACATAACATAACCTATTTTTAAAGCGATGTGTCCCGATAACCAGCAAGTACCATGGAATGTTTAATAAACTTCTAAGCAATTGTTTTAAAAGTGTGTCTAATAATGCTCCCCGCCAAAATTGTCCTGCATTCAATGCTCTGTTATTGTGTTCAGTGCCAGTCCATACTCAAGCACTCGTTTACTTTAAGATCCATGTTAATAACATCATCCCCATCTATTCCTAGATCTCCCAAGTGCGTACCTATTCAAGAAGGCCGAGTAATGACAATGAAAACGTTATTCTGGAGTGCTGTGCTGTGCTGTGAAGTCTCCTCGTGTCACTGTTCTTCGATCATGATTAGTTTTCGACCTATCGAAACCATCTTCACCAATACTCAAAATTCATGAAAACTTTTTTTTTCAGTTTTGAGTTTTTTTTAAAAAATCTCTCACGGAATAAGCATGCCAAGTTTAATACAAATCCGTTCTCAAGCTACAAGGGAATACACACACAATTTAAATGTTATATATTAAATTTAATGGGTATTGAAGAAACATGAAACAGAATTTTTCAGTGCTTCACTGTTTATTGCATAACCACAGTTCACTACATGTCTATGACACACAAAAGCGTCGTGACGCTTCTCACATCATCATTTGCTCCATAGTTTCATCCACGCCAGATTCCTGGACTTGCATTTGTTTCACTATTTCTTCAACTGCCCTGGCAGCTGCGTCGGAACCAAGTGACATGGATCCTGCAACATGAAACATTATCATTTCACTACATAATACCCACCTGAAGAATACAGGGTGATTAAAATTTGTCGAAAACATTTAATCGTCAAATACACATACAGATTAGCGAAAAAAAATATTTTTTTAAAAACAAAAAGACGGTAGAAATGAACAAAAGTATTTAATTACATTCAACACAACTTGAAACGTCTCATTTAAGTTCGCTGAGCGTTTACATTTTTTCATTGTTTGATAAACGGTCATATTTCTGAGCCACTTTGTATGAGGACACATTACATATCACCGGCGAAAGGGCAAAGTGAACCCCTGAGAGCTGTGCGAAACTAAAAACAATTTTCAGAATTTTTTTTTACTAAAAAAAAGTTTTTTCTGATATTTCCAAAAATGTAAATGTAAATGATTAAGCAATTCACGCTTTCTATTGACGCGGAGGGAATATAGTTTAATTAAATTACAGGTAATTCGAAGTGCAGGTTAAAAATCTTTGGGGACTCATGTCGCTTTAACCATTAACACAGGATATATTTTCCTTGAGGTTCGTAAAATGCAATGATATTACCATCAGTATGAAGCAGCGTAGGATTCTGCAGAACTTTCTTGAACTCGCGACTGGCTTCATCAACTGAAACATAAAAAAGCAAAGTCACGTGTTCACTGTCTCTTCAAGACGAGCGATCACAAAATTTTGATCAAATCTGCGAACGCTTATTTGAGATTTAAGGTTTCTATGACCGGTGTTCGGTCTTCTGGGTTGTGATACCAAGCAGACTTTCATGTTGTTACCAACGTTTCGGAAGAACAAACTACTTCCATCTTCAAGGCATCCTTAACCAAGAAGATAAACATCTTAAACACCCGCAAAGTTTAAGGCTACTTACTCGTCACATTGTGCTCCATAAGCACTTTCTTGATAACTGGAACACACAAAATAAACAGACTTTAGTTTTCCATTCATAGACGCATGTTAAAAGTTAAATATAAAGACGTAAGTACTAACCAAAGTTTTGCATTACTTACGTTCAGCATCCTTCATTATTTTCCAAACTGAAAAATAAAATTGAAAATACTTCTATTAGTCTTACGTCAATATTTCCACCCGCAAAGAAATAAATAAAACTTTTAAAATTCATGTTTGTTATTCAACTTATTGTGATTTCTTCATGATTCGTGTTTTCGTCAAAAAATTGCGTGTCGAAGCTAAGTAATTTGTACGGTTCACGAACTGAACCTAACCTCAAAAGGTAATTTCAGCGTGGAAAGACTTACAATTTATACTGCAACACTTCATAACAACTTACCCTCCTGAGCACGTTCCTGTCCTTTGTTTTCTTCAGGTCCTATAATCATAATAATAACAACAATAATAAACCATTCATAAAAGTTAGGTTATATTTTTATAACAATTCTGACGGTAATTATTCGTGACAGAGACAAAACTCGGGGTTCCACAATTAGACTTCATTGTTATGAAGACACGTATTTGTTACCTTAAATTCTTCTTCAACAACAAAAAGAACGAAGATCGAAGTATGAAACAATTAAATTTATTAATCTAAAGAAGTTATAGGCTTATATTGTGTATTTATGTTGAATACGTGGCTTCGAATTTAAAGAAAGTTATATCGGTGATGTGATTTTTCAATTACGCAATTTCTTTACAAAGTCGTGCCTCCAAATATCATGTAGTAACAATTCTGAAAAAAAAAAAAAAAACATAAGAAGGAATCGGCTTCTCCTTTAGATTTCCAGTTTCCAGACCAAATTTTTACTTACCAATATTTCGATCCATGTATCTACGGAAAGTGTCGTAAATAGTTGTTTCTTCGAGCAAATATTTCTTCAGCCTCTGCACTGTACCAGGACTGAGATGCAGCGTCTGCTCTACTTCGACTCTCCCATCTTGAAATTAAACGAGAAAAGACCTCATAATAGTTATCGGCGACTACGGTGTATTAGAATTATTAAAACTACAAAATTCTCGATTTCCGTAAATAAATCATTGACGCTACAAATGGCTTGACATTTGGAAAAGAGTGGTCACTTGGAAGATTAAAAACATTTTTGAATATAATTATAATTTACAAACGGTCATTGAACTGAAATAGAAAAATAGACGACGATAGACACCTAATTTTTACAAGAGTGGGTCACATACCTTCTGAAAAGAGCCTTTCTGGATATTCTAACACCATCGCATAAAGACTTTTAAACATGTAATCTGAAATTAAAATCGACATGTTCGTATTATAATATCAACAGATGAAGTAGATTCATAAAACAAGATTTATAACAGCTGAAAGGCGATATTTTAACACAGCCTATACATTTTCAAAAATCGTCCTTATTTTCAACATAGAGTGACTTATAGCAGTTATAATTAAATAGAGCACAGAATAATTTGTATTGCATACAGATTAATATACTTTCTAACAGAAGTATATCGCATTTTTTGGAAATAAATTACGATAATGCACGATTCAAACCAATACTACTCACCAGGAACTCCGATTTGTGTAAAAGATTCACGTAAAAATCCATCTAAGGAAAGAGAAACGAAGGAAATGTTACTTATAAATTAAAAGCGAATACAGAAGTAACAACACGTAATTCGGGAAAAATCACTACCATTTCCTGAAAGAAAGGTATTTACAAATAAACTGGAGCAAGTAATTACATTTTATTTCCAAATCTTTTGGCAACGTTGCTCTGAAATTATCTGTCATTGGGGTCATGTTCCATTGTACTACTGGTAAACTCAACATAATTCGCTTGTTAATGCGCATGAATACATCGTGTTATGTGCAAGCGAGTAAAATTCTGTTTCAGAGTAGAAATTTGGTTATGTAAGTAAAAGGTTTAAGCGGACTTACCTAATTCCAGTGCTTTTACTGCCATAAACACTGAAACACAATTACATCATTTACAAGAAGATTTAGTGACTGTAAAACGCACATTATTGGAATCAAAACGGGCCCAGTTTCTGTCAGCAGTATAATCGTGCACAATTGTTTTTGACGTTCATATATATAACTGAATTAATAATTCGGTTTTATCCTAGGTTCTAATTCATATTTTACTGAAACATCTATAAATTGCGTCTTAGTTTCTTAATATAAAACATAACAACAATTAAACCTCTATACAGATCAGCTTCCTGGCAGTGTACACGCCGGCAAAAATACAAAACACAAAACAAAACACTGCTTCTAAGCGAAGCGAAGCTGGTATGAAAGACGTAATAAGACAGAATGTCACAAACGAATAGGCATCGTCTAGTATGCCATACGTTTACATTTGTATGTTCGTGCTGAAAATGTCTCGACTACTCGAAGTCATATTGTCTCTTTATCGATTGTTCTATATAGGCCACATTTTCAACGACCTATTTACGTGTTGTACATTGTTACGAACCAGTTCTTGTCTAAAACATTTGTAACGAATTTTGTTAACGTCGCAAATTAAAATAATTAAAACACATTTTAATATGCAAGTGTATTAAAAACTACAAATCCTACTTACATTTCGGTGCTATGACGGTGAAGAACTGTCTCGGGTCGTCAACTGAAATAGAATTCACAATCAGAATCGTAAAAACAATAATGTCCCGAATTTCCTCGTACAATAAACAATTACGCGGACTACTTTGTCATCTGATTCAGAATACAGCATCTGGGACATATACGAGGTGCGATCGGAAAGTTTCAAGACTGTGTCAATAGAGGGCGAACCGGATGTAGTACGAGCTTCTGCCGCTAGGAGGTGCGGTAATTGCAGAAACATAAATTTCAGTTACAAAATCATAACTCACCAACATCCTTGGCTTTTCCAATCTTGTTTTCCACGGCGACAACTGAAAGTCAATCAAAAATAACTTCCTGTATATCCAAGCAATGACCTTTAGCTTTAAATATATTAATAAATCGTAAATAAGTTCCATTTTTATGTAATAAACACTATTTTCTCAGGCATTGTCAGGAGCTTCGTAAGTTTTACTCACGTCAAATATAATTAGACCGATCAAGTCGAGGTGAATGAGATGGGCAGGTTATAAAAGAGGAATGCATGTAGGATTTGGTGGGTAAAACCAGAAGGAAAGAGTCCACTGGAAAGACCCAGACGTAGATGGGGGGATAATATTAAAATGTACCTTAGAGTTATAGGATAGGATGGTATGGACTGGATTAATCTGGCTCAGGGCAGGGAAACACGGAGATCAGAAATTCTCAGATTACGCGGTCAAAACGTGAGGCGTTTCGTGATTTTTCTCAGTCTTCCATTCAAATACCGGGACAATGTTTTAAATTATTTCGCTATGCGTCGTTTCCAGTTCCTTAAGCATTTCTCATCGTGCCATTGTGAAAATTATTGTTCTTGTATGAGCTCGTCACGTGTGCGTCGAAGGTTGCAGTCCGGGGCTCGTAACTAGGTGAAGGTTATCTGCCCGATGATTGGGACACTTCACACATGGTTTTATAAACCACCTTATAAAACCATGCTTTATGTAATACTGGACGTTAATTGTAGTACAAGAGTTGGTGTATTATCTAAATAGAGTTACTGCACTGTCCAAACCATCGTCTTATGAATTGTATGATTTAATAGGAATTAATTTGTTTAATTTTAACCGTCTAATCACAATAAAATATTTTATTAAATATTAAAATATTATTACTACAATTAACATTTAATATTTAAAATATATTAAAATGATGCTCTTTCTATCGAAATGTTCGATTTACAATTAGAGCATCATCTTTTTCACGACATGTTTCGGTTTTCAATGAACCATCTTCAGGTGTATAATCGATATAAATTCAAATGTAATATTCTAAATGCAATCCTTCGTCAGATGTCCATTAAATATCAGTTATCCTCTTCTAGATCAATTGTACTCTGTTATCACATTAAATGTTAATTGTAGTAATAATATTTTAATAAAATATTTTATTGTGATTAGACGGTTAAAATTAAACAATTATAATCATCATAATATGACGCAACATTATCATCTCAGGAATTAATTTGTTTGTCACTGATGATGAACTCTTGAAGTCGAAAGGCGTTTGGCACTTTCAAAGTGTAAACAGTTTTGTACGTATGCGTGATTTTATATGTTAAAAAATAGTCTTCAAAAATGCGAGAAAATTCTAGCGGAACAAATGAAATAACACCAACAACAATGAGCGGATTTACAGCTTACCAAAGTCCTTCATGGATTGTTGTATCTCAGGAATTTCCTTTTGGACTGATTCGGGGTCTTTCATGACAGCTGTAAAGAATGTTTGAAATAACGAGTCACAATTCGTAAAATGCGGACACATTTTAAGCATCGGGCATTGCGATAAATCAGGGATGCATTTCATTTCGGTGCTCGATTCGTCTCACAGACATGGAGTTCTTCCTGGCGACAGAAAAGATCACAGAGACCTCATTCAAAACTCGTCGGTAATTAGAACTATCACAATTTCACTTAAATCGTATTTTTTTTCCTAATGTCTGTGATGTATTTCGATATATATCGACGGGCAATGCACGTGTTATTATCACGTCCGAGAAAGATATTTACGTAAAGTTTTGACGTATGAGTGGATACTTAATTTCTGTGCGTCGCGTTCAGCCGGAAATCATTCGCGTATGTTATAAATAAATTACAATATAAACTCTGATCAGATAAAGTCGCGGTGAATTTTAATTAACAGGCTAATTAATTATTCCGAACACTTACTCATATTATAACCTGGTGTGACATCATCTGTTCGAACAAGCAAAACAAAATTTTGCAATATGAAATATCAGCTGCTTTAACACAGTTCAATTATTTTGTAGTGTCAGTTGTCCTGCGCGTTAGGGGAAGTATGGTACAGATGGTGGGGGGGGGGATTTGCACGCCTCCCTACGTCTAAAGAACGCACTGATATTCAGAAAGACTTCGCATTGTAACTAAAGAACGACTTTATATTTTAATCTATGCTCCATTTCTCTTTATTACCAGACTCGACTAAATTCACTGCGTCTCTAGACGGCATTTTCAGTATTCAACAAAAAATTGTACAATACATTTAATAATAGTTAAAGTGAGACCAAAATACTTACAAATATATAATTCCCTTGGATTTGATGCTTGAGAGACAACACGTTGATAATCATCTAGAAACACGTTAAAATACATTGTTAATAGAACACAGCCAAGTTGTATTTTCCACTATTCCAACAATATCATTTCACAGGACATAATGTGTTCCATTTCAGTTATTTCGACGTCATGCAACCTTTGAAACCAAAACAACTCTGTTACATTGTCTCAAAAGCTGCTTACCACAAACTTTAACTTTCTTTCACTATAAAAATAAATAATACTTATATCTGCAGTGACCACGAGGTCTTTGACCTCAAGGACACTTCGAATTCCGATGGTGGTACATTTATAAGTATTTTCCACCGTTCCATACATTCGTACGAAATGACTAAACTTCGTATTACTTCAGTAAGAATCTACGTCAGAACATGTCAAAGAATATCCAAATGAACTTTCACCCTAAACAGCCTACGAATACACGAAGTTTCATACTCACGGTCTATTAGCATTTGAGGTGTTTCTGAAAGGAAAAATCAAAAAAACAATCATTTTCGTAAACAATGACGAAATACACAGCACGCAGAATAAAACTATTTAACTAAGTTAAGTTGTTAACTGTGTATAAAATAAATTTTATATACTCCTGCAATTAAAACAGCGTAGCTACATAACTTAAGAACAACGAGATATTAAATTTAAATAATAATAATAATTATTATTATTTATTAATTCTAACTTACGAAGACCACAAGAATACTATTATTGTCACATTACACAAAATGGCGTGTTATTTTCAAGTTATAAATTAAGCAGAATAGAGTTTCTTAAGTCTAAGATACATTAAAATTAAATTTGACGACTTTGTTTTGTAGTATTGTAAAATGGATAATAGAATGGTGAAGACGTAACCTCACACTTACCTTGTCTAATCGCTCTCACGAACAGTGCGTGGCTGGACGGTAGCCAATAAGCTGAAAGGAAATCATGGCTATTTATCGCACACTTAAGGAAACAGTAGAACCTGTAATGAAGTCAAGCATTTCGTTTGAAATAACAATGACTTACTACAACATAAATTGTAAACGTGATAAACCCAGTATCTGAATACAAAATGTACATTTTTTATGACAAATTGTAGACGCCAACGCGCGGATTACTACACTAAGGAATGGAGCATGGCCGAGCTGACGAGAGCAACCATTGTTGCAATGCTTTGCCAAACGGATGTCAATGGTTACAAAATTTTACCTTCTACAAGCAAAAGTGTTTGAGCTGCTACGGGGATCGAGGGTCCATGTTAACCTGGTTACTATTTAAGGGGGGGGAAAAACCAAATGTTAAAAATCTTCTGTCTTAATTTCGTGTTTCACTGGTATCACGTACACTGAACCTAACCTCAACCTAGCCACGATAATTTATTCATCTATGGCGAACGTCATTTCAATTGTACGCATTATTTATTATAATTAGTTTTTAAATGACATTTATAGGTCAGATCAATAATTTTTGCAGAATTTAAAACGATATTACCTCGCAATAAAAGTTTATTAGCTGCAGGCCTATTTGCGAATTCTAAATCTATTGTTCTGTTGTGTGTGAATGTCTTGTCCTATAAAAGCTTTGCATTTTGTATTGCGATACAGAAAGTAAGTAATATCGATTTGTATGTAAAAAGTCGACGTGTTTTTCACACGAAGTTCAAAAGGTGAAACTCGTCGATTATATAATCGATCTTAATGTAATATTAACTTCAACGTCACGTGGCGTGAGGAAATGCTATGATACAATTTCATAAGAAAGGGTTATGGTGTTACAGCCACGACATCCGGTTGGGGTCTGCACTGGCCGACATTTTAGAATTATACACGGCCCGGCCCTGCAGGAGAACCATTTGTCCCGGGTCCAAAATTGGGTGTTTTAAGACAAATGAAAAGTTTAAAATGTTCTTACCTCCCAAATACATGTCGTCACTACGTTCTGCAACAGACAAATGAGTCAAGTTATAGATTCGTATTTCAAGAGCATTGCCTAACTATTTTGGATTTGAAATAAAGAAAAATCTCATTATCAGTTCATTAATATTTACAAAATAAAATAAGGTGCGACACTTGCCTATGCATTACGATATTTGTAAGAAATAATCTCGATAAATTACATAACCTATTACCGATACAAAGGAAACCTTCTTTACCTTCTGGTAGGACTCGGTAGTAAAGACCACTGTATTCTGAAAAGCAGAAATTAAGTTAATTTTACCCCCGTTGGTCACAAAATTTATCCAACTTAATTTAACTATCGTGAACATAACTTAGCCACTTTCTTTCCGTTCCTGAGAAAATGTGCGTGGTTGCTGAACGTAGGGATGCCTTACAAGGCGTCAACTCACCATAAGGTATGACGACACCGTGAGGATGATGCCAGTTACTGTGATAAACAGCCTCAACCTGAAAACACAGACCTTATTAAGAAGTCTGTAAACCGAGCAAAGTGGAAATATTATTGAAATTATATTTAAACCGCTCGCCATTAGGTTGAATAACAAAGTTCTGTCATTATGAAGATCACTGCCTTCTGGGCGATGGATAGCCCTGATGATGGAGGCAAATAATCACCCTGAAACATCGGTAAATGTCGACCAGATACAAGGTGCAATATCCAACACAAAATTTATTAATTTCGGCACGTAATTTCCACTAGTAGGCCAACAGATTGTGATCGGAAAGTATTTGGTAATAACGTGAGGTGGTGACTGGAAGCTCAACCTTGCTGCGTTGTTAAGTTAAAAATTCAAACCTAAAATTAGCAGCGAAACCTTACACTTACCGACAGGAAGAAGCCTGAAGTCAGTAGTAACAGGATCATGGCTGATTTTGTTAAGTGACAAATACGACCACTTCCTCCACTATTTATACAGAACTATTGCATTTAAATGTTCAAAGTGAATAGGTCTATTAAATATTATGAGTCTGTAAGTTATTGCACCTCATAAACAATCCCCTTGTTCTCAGGATTAATTACACCTTTGATAAAGTACTTATGGATGCGATCGCGAAAGGTTAACTTTTGTTACTCCACGTTACATGGTTCTCCTTTAGACAACGGTATCACCAACTTTCAAAATACACGTCCGCACATTCAGATCTCAAACAAATCGACACCTAGGTTTAATAGTTTTGAGCTAATGAGTATTGTTGTACGTCTCTGGAAGCAATGAGCAATGTTCTTGTCTTCATTTTCTTAAACGTAATTTCCAAAAATCAGGCCACGATCATTTTCAGATTTATCTTGAATCTGGCTTTCATACTGTTCCTCATCTGAAGCTCCAATTTTTTTTTTGGGAGGGGGGGGATATTAATGAAAACAAAATTAATATTCTTGGATTTCTAGACAGACAAGAATACTAGAGAGTGGACAATACCAATCAAGTAATGCCTAGTAGGATCTGAGGTTTTCAGCAACAGCACTTAATGTTCATGATTTTAAGGTATGGAAGTATTTATTCCTCAAAATACTCTAATATCAGGTCACAGGAACCAAACTGCCGATGCCATAATTGTAAAAGTTAACTCCTGTTGAATTTTGGGACATCTGAGCTTATTTACGTTTATGTTTGCACAGATTATTTCAAAAACAGTTAAGTTGAGTCAAACGTACACAATCCTATGGAGAGTAATATAATTAATTCAACTGTTCCAGTGAAATGATAAATTTTACTAACCTATCAGCACTCTATTTGATTTCCTGTATTCAAAATACGTATATAAAATTGATTCGAAAATAAATGTTTTTTCAATTATTGTCTCACTTCTGTGTAAGTCTACTAACATTTCTAAATGTCTAATACATAACCTATAACAGCTTTCATCTCGTTGATTTTCAGAGTTCAGTGCAGCTATCTTTACTAAAATGGTCATATATCCTAAAGTTTTAGGCCAACTACATCCACAAATGAAATGAGAGACATAACCTACAAAGTCTGCACACACCTGACACATCTATGGCAATTCTTACTGTAATATGACATCATAAAATACGAAACATCTCGACTTGTCTTGCCATCAAATCTGTCTCTCTGGCCTATATTCTGTTTGAATGGAATTTTCCTGAAATAAATTTCCTTTAACCTCAAAATATATATTACTGCTTATATTGAATTATCCCATTACAAAACAGTTAAGCAATTGTGACATTATTATTTTTACAGTCCCAGTAAATAAATAAATAAGTAAAATATCTCACTGACAATGGCAACAGACCTTCTATATTATTATTATTATTATTATTAACCCTAACAAGTCTACTGGGAACATGTACCACCGGCCTCAACGATCAGCAACACTGCATTCGGCATGTGTTTCGCACGTTCATTAGATATTTTACAACATAAACATTAGGCAGTACATTTGCAAATCTCTTGAATTACAAATTTTCCTCCATGTGCTATTTTGAGGAGATTAAATCAGCGTGAAATTGAATGTTATAAAGATAGTAAAATACGCATTGAAATCAGTTTATGGTATTAAATGTATGTACGTGAACACAATAACTGAAGTAGTAAAAACCAGTCAGGCACAGTTCCTTGTAATGCCTTGTTTTATGTGATAACTAGATCCCTAAATGCTATTAATGACAAAATAGTCTCACAAACCAAGGTTATTGATCATTAGCATTGCAAATTCATAGTCTTAGATGCAAGCAAGGTAATTTAAATACAGTATTTCGTTTTAAAATGTATTAAGTATAATGTGCAATTGATTTTATGATTGTAATCTTACTTAAGAAATATTTTTCATGAAGCCTCCTCCAGATCAATGTAGTAAAACATTAATAAAAATTTCCCTTTTGTATTATGTGACTGATAACGTGTTTTATGACTTTTATCAAACATCTGACTTATGTACAGGTACACATTAAAATTTATTACCTGTACACAGTTTTAAAGGTGTAGGAAAATGATAAACATAACATGAAATCAATGGGACCTTAAACATGGCACTGATTATAACAGTAGAGTAAATGTTTTATGTTGTCAAATGAATTAACTGATTATTCAAACACCATTCTGACATGATACCTTCAATAAATGTCCTGAGAATCATCTCAATTATAAAAAATATGAAATTCCAAATACATCAAAGCAAAAGCAGATGAAAAAAGGCTGTCTGCTTGTGCATAATTCAATTGCTGGATTACTTACCATCTTTCCCTTCTACTGCCATTGTTACAGCTACCCTGGCCACTACTGTTTGCCTTTGTACCATGGGTACTTTGGTAACCACAGTTATATGTTAATTTGTCAGCTACTGTGTGTTCCTTGATTACCATGGCCACCATGGTTACCCTCATCACAATTTTACTATGGGTATCTTGGTTGCCTTTCTCTTAGTCACCATGGTTACTAGTTGCCCTTGCTATTGTTTTTACATGGCAAATATGCCTTATGGAAAACAGGCCCCCTCTGGATTGGGTAGTGGTGGTCTAAATTTGGTTAAGTTAAGGTGGGTTGGGCTTGATCAGGTTCAATAGTTTGGTTGGGTTAGGTTAGGTTAGTTGTGCTTCTTAACTCAGCTAGCATTTAGGTTAGGTTAGGTTATATCAGATTGAATCAGGTTAAGTTGAATTATTTTAGGTTGGGTTTGGTTCAGTTATACTAGCTTAAAGGTAGATTACGGTTATGTTCGGTAAGGTCGGGTTAGTGAAATTCAAAAGATATTAAATAAAAACTTTAATATTTTAATGTGCCACTACCCTTCGGATGATGTAACGGTGTCCAGAGTTCTTAATTCCGAGGTCTGTTCATCTTAAATTCAAATCCAGTATTCAACTGGTCACTTGCCAGCTGTGGCAGACTTGGGAATTAAAATTATTTATTAAAATAAAAAACGTACAACAAAACTGACAAATGTTTGATGCCATCAAAACTTTCTAGAGTTTCAATGTTTCTGCCACACATATTTTTCCAGCTTCAGTAAACAGGACTTAATGCTTCTTAACAATCTTTGTTTATGTTTACAAAGTGTTAACAACTTTCATTTTAGCACTGCTTTAGGGTTACTTAAAAACACATTTTCTCAAAGCATAATAGTCGACAACATAAATTCCTGTAATTGTTAGACATTTCCCTGACTATCTTTTTCACTTCGCTAGCACACGTGTATCAGACACTGGATGACCAATTTTCATAATAGTACTCAATGATATTACAGTAATAATAATAATTTTCATATTCTTGTCAAAGCATAAAAATTCTCAAACCAAATACCATCACAATAACTACTATAAGATATAAGGAGCAAAGAAATCAACCTGAAATTTCGTAGTTCAAACAAAACTGGCAAGACAAAATCTTTGTTGCTGCCTTTTGAATAAGAAACAAATTATTTTGTGCAGAAAATCAGATCTCACAAAATTTTCACAGCCGATTACGATGCCCACTTTAGAAACTCTTCTGACACTCATAGAAATAAGTTATCAGCTAACTGATAATTATTTACAGAGTGACATCTGCAGGCGCGGGCCATCTCGACTTCTGTGGGGAGTTACGTCGTCGGCGTTTCAACGTCCCCAGTATGTTGAGCATTTCTTGAACTGCAGCTGGTGGTTCCTCCTTCTTTTCCTCCTTTTGTTTCTGCGGTGAAAATATAACAAGACATATGACGCTCAACAGAATGTTCATTCACCCATTCACAAAAGTTATCCCTTAAGGCTGAAAATCTTTAACAGCAAATGATCACTAAATAAAAACTTCCTTATTACAAAAATTTAAGTGACAATAAGAACACCACAAAAAGTTTCTTACCTCCGTGGCTTTAAGCGTGAATTTGCCTCCCTTAATTTGGTTAATGATGTCATCAATGGCACCTGAAATAAATATTTATAAGCCATTTATAAATATAATTCTTCATAACAAATGCAAAGAAAACATTTCAAATAAATTTTATAGATTTTAGTGAGATCATGATTTCACGTAAAATCATTTTTTTCAAAAATGAGTCCTTCGTAAAATATGATAATGTTTGATTTACAGGAGAAATACTGAAATGATACAGATCAGAACATGCCTAAAAATTTATACTGTACATAACCACAGAACCAAATTTAATTTAAATCTCTCACATTTCAGAAATGAAACATTCATGAACATAAAGTAAACAATGTACAAAAATAAATTATAGGTCTGTGCTGCGACTTCTCGTAATTGGCGCGAGTCCTCACCACCAGGCAACGCAGCAGCTGCCGAGGGTTTGCGAGAGATGCCCAGCATGTTGGCCATCTCTAGCACTGGGTTCCCAGTCTCCACGCTTGAGCCCACGTCTGTAGCGGAAGTACAAATTCCCTGTCTCAAAGACACAGCGAAGGTTCTAGGGCAGGATACTGGTGGAGGGGGTGGACATGGTGGAAGAGGAGGGGGCAGTGGTGGAGGTGGACATGCCTTTGCCTGTAGTTCATCTTGTAGCTGATTTACTGCAACAGGAAAAAAAAAATTACAAATTTTATATCAATGACCTTGAGAAAGAATGGCCAAACGACAGAGAAATGAAATGCATAAATGTGATTACTTAAACTGATGCTGAAGGAAACTTTAACGTTAAGTGCCTAGGTATTTAATTGGTCACAGTATGTGCAGATGGCGGTAACTTAATCACCAGCGGCTTCAGAGCGTTTTAATAATTTTAAGCGTGTAATTAAAAAACCTGGAACTATCGCAACTTTTACGATAACAAATGAAATAAACTGTCTTTATGAAGAAGATCGTAGTACCATATATTACAACGTCAGATCCGTAAAAGACGAGACAAAATCGATATACTTTTGTTTTGCTTTAAATTTTTGGCATTCACTTTGAAAAAAGAACTTTTATTCTTCACAGTGTGGTTCTGCATTATAAAATCATACACTGCTCCAATATCAGCCTCTGCAGCGACAGCTAGTATTATGTGTGAAAGAATTCGAACAGTGCTGCACCCCAAGGCTAAAATCCCGCCTATATTATCTACAGATTCCGACGCCACCGGCAAAGACAACACGCAACCTTCCAGACCATTTCTCAGAGAGACATTTCTTATCATTTGGTCATGTCATCACACAAGGAAGTCTTTCGTGCCGCTGGGTTTGTAACACGGCCACGAAACACCGACTGCGGGTTGATGGAATTGAAGCTCGAATAATATGCGATTCCAATTCTGATTAATATACAGAAGAGGAAGAACGTGCTACAAAGACAAGGGTTGCGAAGATGATGATGGAAAAATCGCGCGATCATCTTCATGGGGAATACCACAACTTGCTGAGGGGGTTAATTACTTTCACTATTAATCATCCTTGAGTTATAAAGGATCATTTGATTAATGTATGACAGTACAAATACAAAAAGCAAACTAATTCTTACGAGCCAAGGTTCTTTCACCAGTAAAGATATCAACGCTGGTTTTCAGTCATAACATCATGTGAAGGCAGTATGTTCCTATGAAACTACACATCCACACAGTATTACAACCCAGAGGATCAACGCTGATGGTAATCGACTTCAATTTGTATTGCAGATTGCAGGTAGGTTAATTGAACTTCGCATTTCTCGCTTTGATTCAACGGGCCGACAGATGTGACGTTACCTTTAGAGACAAGTCGCGAAGATCGCTTCTCGGCCTGTTCTGCTCGCTGCAGCGCACACTGCAGCTCCGACTCGGCAAGACGCAACTTTTCCTCCATAAGTTCAAGCTGCGCTTCGCTCTCCTGCTCTTCCAGCTTCTCCTGCAACAACGGACGATGACGAAGAAATGACGATAAATAAAGTGTGGGGCACTTTTCAGAAAAGAATATCTTTTAATGTTCACGTACAGGAAATGCATAAAAATACCGACAGAACGACCATACGGAAAGTGGCCAACATAAGACCGAGAAGGGAATGCACGAACAGTACAAAAATAGATCGGACAGACCCTGATAACATACGATGGAACGATTCAAAACCGTATTAAATAGCATGCGTCGCTATCAGTGGCACTGAAACTTCTGGTTCGGCTACAAGAGTTAGTTACTCAGTTGAATTTAAAAATTCACAATCTCCGCCCTCCCCCCCATCTATACCTGCAGCTCCTGCAGTTCTCGTGCGTGTTTCTGCCGCTCATCCTCTAGGGATCTCTTCAGCACTTCCACTTCCTGTACCAGCAGCATCAGCTTCTCATCTCCCACCACATCTGTCAGCAGAATCACGCTCTGATGCTTCAGTATGTTGTGTTCCTTCTGCACCTGCAGAGTAACAACCGCAATTATTATAAACCACGCGTAATTTTTTAAAGTCTCTGAACTTTATTTTGGATATCCCATAAAACAACAGACATTAGAATTGAAAGTTATCTCAAATATCACAGTCTTCGTCTTTTTTCAAGCGCGCACAGCCGCACTCCACGTACAGAGACTGTCTCATCCATCCATCCGCACTAACCCAAGACCTACCACTCTGTCGAGGAATCGTACCTTGTCAGCCTCGAACTTCACCCTCTGGGCCTCCTCCTTCTCGTGTTGACACAGCTCTCGAAGCGCAGTCATCTCATTCTTCACGAGTCTCGACACATGGCCAAGATTGTCCTTCATCGTTCTCAGCTCGTGGAGCTCCGCCTCGGCCGTCGTCCGCCGAGTCCTCTCTGCCTCCAGTTCGCTTTCCAGACTCGTTGCATGCTCTTGAGCTTCAAATTCCTGCAGTCTCGTGCCATTCAGCTCTGCCTGCAGCTGTCCGACCTCGTCGGTCAGTTCTGTAAAGTCGCACGGTCTTCATAAGGGTCAAAGGATTAAGGAAGTTCAAAGGGAAGAATTAGACTGTCAAAGGGCATTATTTTCAAGAACACAGCTGCGCTGCGTATCCGACTATTAAAATGTAGCTTTTGTTCACGTTTTTAACCTCTACTCTTCCCCCTCCGCGAATTAGCATGGATTTAATCCTGCAAAAATACAAATGGTACAAACGCAACACGATAATACTCCGAAATGTCAGCAAACGGGCCCACCACTACACAGCGCGATCACCCGACAAATAAATAATTAACAAACTCTAAGGCGTTCTTGAGAAGCAGAAAATGCACGTGCCTCGGTGTTCTGAATGCTCGCCGTTTACGGGATGAGCGCAAAAATAAAGAAAGAATAAAGACAAAATTGAACACACCTTTAATAGTTTTCATAAGATTGTCCAACTCTCCATCTGCAGATGTCGCTGTGTCAGCTTCGTCAGCGACGTCCATTACGCTTACATTTCCTTCTTTGAGGCATTTCTGAGCAAGCAACGAACTCTTTCGTTTCAGCTCACGATTCTGCATGTACCACTACGGGGAACAAATTATTACAATCAAAAATCATGTAAATTACTAAAAGTGGCAATCGCAGAATCAGGCCTGGGGCAGTAGTTGCGTATCGTACACAAAAGCGAATTAAACCTGGGAGGTTACCTGTGACGCTGACTTCATGGCATCCTGCATGACCCTCGCCTGCACATCATGCTTGTTCTTGAGCGCTTCGTACTCGCGATACACCTTCTCTGAAACTGGAGCACACGCCGTCCGCAACTCACACAGCAAAACTCAGTTCATGGGCTCACATACCCGTCACTTATCTGAACAAGCAAAATCTTACTAATATCAGTCGAGAAGAAAACGTGGCGTTTCATCTTCCTTTCCACTCACCTGTCTGTAATTGCACAAGCCTAGCGTCTTTGTCAGCGAGCTGTTTCTTCACGGAATTGTGGTCGTTGTGCAGATGCTGGTAGCGCCGCTCCAGGTCAGCAAATTCTCGGTGGTCTGCAATACATGAAAACTTCATATCCTATATCGAAATTAAATTCACGAAAAATTTTTAATTTGTCTCAAACATTTCAGTTAAAATAATCAGTCGGATTTAGCTCATTTTCACGACGACGCATACATCGGAAAGTACAATTTTGTTATCGCAAATTCGGGGCACTGTAAAATGTCTGACAGACCCAGTGCACCCATGGGGGGGAAGTGGAATCAACTTACAGACTACTTACTTTTCTGCGTCTGCGTGAGGAGTGATTTTCTCTTTTTCTCAGTTTCTTCGTACTTTGATTTCCACTTCGGCTCGTCATTCGGAGGTCTCGTTTCCACCGCTGCCTTCCACTGTGGGAGTGGTATGTGAGAAATGCTGCCCAGAGCATTGTTGATTTTAATGTCAGTTCCGGGCGCGATCACTGGAGCTTCATCGTTATTGTTTTCGTTCATGGTGCAGTCTCGCTGGTTTCATCCAAATCTGAAATGACGACACGAGGCGACAATTAGTACCAAGACATGAAATGTGTTTTCTAGACAGCGCAACCGCGAAATTGTCCCTTATGGGTCGGCCGGACTTAACGTAAGATCTGTCCGACTCTGTGTTGGCTGCAAATAACCCTTTCACAATGGTTGGACAATTATCAAAAAAAAACTAATGAAACAATTAATCAACAAATGAACTAACTATGACAGTATGATGCTTCAAAACCCTCATATCGACATAGAAATCCACAATGTGTTCAACCCAGAGGACCAAAACGACACATTCAGCACTGCGAGAACTTCATCCAACCAAATACCTGTCCAATTGTCCTGTCAAGTCAGGACTTCACTAACGATAACCTTAAGGGCTTCAGACCAAATTCTAAAGCACGTAACTTCACTATCTGATGCTGAATTACGATCTGCCTCGTAAGGTCAATCGTGCTGTGCCAAGAGGTCACAGACACAGGGCTAATGTAAACTCGCTATTAACTGCGAAAATGTAGATGACGCTGTCCACGGAGGCGGGCTATTTATTATTCTGAATGGATCGCCATGACAACGCCTGCCATTTTGATTATCCAGAATCTGGGCCACTCTGAAGCAAGTCGGCCATCATCTGTCCTCGGACCACAAATTGGGAACCTAGTCGTGGTTCTTATCCATGTGAACGTATCTTTCTTCTCAGATACTCCCCTATCTGCATCACACGCCCATGTGATTAAGCGTCCTTTATGTAAGCGAATTTCCACGAATTCTTGGACGCCAGACTCCAGGGCGTAGACACACGCGATATAACCACTAATATGAAGAAGACCTCTACGTACCTCAGACCAAAAGAAATGGACTGTGGAATGCTGGGGGGGGGGGGGGGGGTCAATCAGCACGCTGATTACCCTACAAGCTGGACGACCGGGTTTGTTTCCCGACCTGATCAGCTCACTTAGCAACTACACGTAATTCTTAAACGATCAATAACGCGACATTTTGCACTTATTGATTTCGTATGTTTCTCGCTGTAAACAGCCGCCATTTCCTTAAACAGCGTTAACCAGTCGATCTTCGTAATGGTGAAGTTAGGTGTTTTCTTCGCGGTACGGACTGAATTCTTATATATTTACGTGACGTGACGTTTTCAATGAAGACTGTGATTTAAATTATAACACAAACCTCGCAGATATTAAGAACATATCTCCTTCATATGAACACTCAAATAAAAAGTAACGATATTTCCTGTCGAATGCCTTGAAATGTTTAAAGTACCCTTTACAGGTTCGCGAATCGGTTCATAAAATACGAAATCCAGGAGCTACATTCTTAAAAATCGTAACGTTTTGTCTTAAGGAAACAAGGCAGTCTGTAACTTCGAAGTGTTCTTCCCCCCTGGTATATAAATAGCAGGCTCTTCCGCAAGCCAATCTGTCCCGTCCGACGGCAAACCCACTGACTGTCTCCTTCAAGACATCGCCCGCTTTCAGCACTTTGGTACCTCGCAACTAAGGCACGCGGGCCGCATGAAGCCCGTCACATTAAACCAACGACCAATATCAGAAATCAACGTTCTCTTTTATTTGTTTGGTTGTCACAACTGCGCTGTGTCGAGACACGTTTCTTTGTCGCAAGTTTTCCGTTTATAAATACCTCGAATAAGAAACTGTGCGTAAGTCTACGTCGGACGCGTGGGTACTCTGAGGTTCTCAAGGCGGTGAAGATTTCGATGTTGTTCTGGATCGTGGCGCCGTGTAGATTCGAACGTGGACATAATTTTTTTTTTTTTGCAGAAACATACTGTAGACTCCTACCAACGAGTCTACATAAAACCCGCAAAGAAGTCCTTTACTATCATAATAATTAATTACATTATCACATTTTAGCCCTTTAAAGCCCAGTGGTAAGTATGTGTACCACCTGCTTCGACGACCAACAACTCTTCGTTTTGTATTTACGAGTTTCGTAAGATTCTCAGGGCAAACAGCGTTAACCAGCTGATCGAAATGGTGAAGTGCGGTGTTTTCTTCGCGGTACGGACTGAATTCTTAAATACGTATTATGTAGACGAGCTTCGTTCTCCATAGGAACGAAAAGGCTTCTGCAGGCGGAAATACACAATGTTGCAACAGCCTTGATAACAAATGCTGTCGAGAGGTGACGTCATGACAGCGAGAAGGAAGTCGCTGACCTTGGCCAATTCCTCCACAACGCGGGAGTCGACAATCGCACTGGAATTGGCAGCAAAACTTGGCCAGTTGACGGCGTATTAATCCAAAGGTACGGGACGCTTTGACAATAAGAAGCCAGGCTCTGCCATTTACGAACAGCCAAAAATTATTTGGGCGAAAGACGATGAAATGGGCGAGGCACATAGCATGCACGGAAGCAATTAGAAACACATACACAATTTTAATCGAAAAAAAACTCCCGTAGATCTGGAACATCCGGGCGTAGACTGGAGGACGTAAGAAACCCGAACGTTCAATAAATAGAGCGGGATGATGTGGATTGGTTTCATCTAGCTCAGGATAGGACGCAGTTGGGGGTAAGGCACGTCGTGCTCGCTTCATTGTGAACCTCGCTGCACGTCCCCACACTCCATCTTGTGTACACAAAGCCACTGTTTACAGGCGACCGAACGTTTTTTTTTCCCCTGATACATTTCTTTCGTCGTGTCTGAAAGTGTTGCCCAAACTTGCATTCCGTTATGCGCGAAACGTACTTGAGATACACGGCTTTCTTCTGCGCTGTAGCGCTGTCAGGGCGACGATAATGCCTCTTTAATGCACGTCTATAAAACTAATACACAATGGCAATACTCTACTGTAGTCTGATATATTTCTTCTGTGACTGCGTATCTATCTAATCTGAGAAGAAGATAAAAAATTATAAACAGAATAACATTTAAATCAGACAGAACACAGACTGGAAACAATGTTTTTGGGGGCACAAGACGCGATTGTCCGTTGACAAGTGGCCAGATAGCGATAAACAGATAAAATTACAACAATGGAACACGGCAAGCAGGAACACACTGTCGCCAATGGTTTCGTTAATAATGGAGTTCGTGTGTAGTAACTGGAACATTCTGTAGATGGCACTGTGCTTCAAACAGTTGAAAGTATATTGGCGCAAACAATGCGCAATTTCAGAGGTAAATAGTCAGAACTATTTTGAATATAACCCGTTTAATCCGCGAAGCGAAGTCTGCCGACAAATAAATGAGTCATTCCTAAAACACACCACAGCCAGTCTCTTACTATCTACTTGCAGACTGATAAGCCAGCGAAGGTCACGCGGTGTCACAGAAACATGAATCACGGGGCAGGGGGGGAGACTTCGAAGAATGCGATCGAACCTCAAATTACAAGGACGTCCAAACTCCTCCAGGGGACGACGGAAGCCTCACACCTGACAACTGCAACCCAACATTCGATCTGAAGTCGGACAACGAGGATTTTACACGACTTGAGTAAATTATCTGCCAACTTTTGGCGCGGATACATCAATAACGATGAGACGCTGTGGACATGCAGAACGGACGGATGTAACGTAACGTTGGCAGGACAAAACCATGGCTGGAAACCCTCAAACGAATATCCGATTTGGGGTAACCTGACGCTGACATGAAACTGTTGTGAGCTTGTGATATCACCCAATGACGGTTCCTTCTGAACACAATGACTTTCCGGGTTAAATTTAACTGATTAGCCACAAATTGCACCACTGAATTAATATCGATATTTATCGATGTGTCACAACTCTAAACCCCTTCGTAACCGTACAATTTACACTGTGCCCATTTTCGTCGTACGTAAAATCCGCAGGTGGACGAACGGGCCCGAGGAGCGAATAAAAAAGCCTGTGCCCCCGTCAGGAATCGATTTCCGACCGTCGAGACAATGGAGTCATCAGCTGACACATACAGAGTTTGCTGCTAAACAAATGAACAAGTCACAAAACGCTCGTCTCTCGATGCACTTTTGACACTGAATGCAGGAACAATGAACGACTTACTTGATGCCAAGACACGACTACTCACGAACCTGTTCAGCCGACATCCGGCCTTACACTGGCTAGACAGCGAGCCAATCCGCCGAGCACAACCTTCCGTCGCGCTACCGAGTTGCAATCGCCGACTCTTTGGAACATTTTACGACTGCATATAGGGTTGCCTAACTGGCCGGCTGCTGCCTCCCCGAATGACTGTATACTGGGGATGTTAAAAGATGGCAGCACAAACGTTTGTCAACGTGTATGTCACAGCACTCCGGTTTCTTGAAATTTCATGTAGATTTTACTTACACACGTTATAAACACGTAATTATGCATTCTTTGCCGAATCGTCTGGGAAACTTTTGCACACTGCGAGGTGTTCACGAAGCGCAGGTTGTCCCAGAAGGTAGATTTGTAGAAGAAAAGCAGTCCACGTATCGCCAAGATGCATGTTATCTCCTCGTTTGAAACACGAAGAAAGCGATTGCAGTAAATGACTGTCTAGTCCCTGGTCAGCAATTTGCACGCTCCTGACACGTGACTCAGAACAGTGGCGTGCAGAAAGCATAGCGTGAGTCATTTGTTACTCACGTATGATATTGCGGGGACAATGAATACATTAATCAATTCCATTATCAACAAAAATTATTCTAAAAGAATCAGAAACAGCAAAGCGCGATCTTTAAAAAAAACACACAGACAGTTTGAGGTTACCATCAGGAGAAACCATTGTTGTAAAGGAAATGGAGAAATGCTGATTAAAACGAGTAATACAAAGAACACCTACAGAAATGGTTTAAATTCCCTTAGCAAGCAGGAAGGAGGGGGCACTGTGCTCAAAGAAACTGCGTTGTTAAAGAAAGAACGCTTCATCGCAAGGCAACTCAGGTATTTTACGATCTGCATTACGGGTTAAAACAATGTCAATGGACCTGTGACTCCTCACATGGCTGCACATCAACGCAGCAGTTAGTTCCTTCAACAGACGCTAGAACACGCCACAATCGATATCTTCATGGCCGTTTGAACCACTTATCTGAGATGGTCCGTCCATTTGATTTTCACCATGTTTTGTCTCCAGAAACTTAATTTCATAGTGTCGCATTCTTTACTCCGAAATAAAATATCCTAGACACTTAAATTCTCAATTTCTTACATAACCTCAATGCCCGGAACAATCAAACTTCTTAACTGATGGCGACCACGCTCGCCAATTAATGATCTTTATGTCATGACGTACGCAACCGGAAACGGAATCTCCTTGCAGATTAATCTACCGATCATTAATCCTATGAATTTTAGTAGAAACAAAGTTATATTTGCATGCGGAGGAGTCAGAACTGAACTACAACTAGAAGGGCGAATAAGAGTGACAACCGGGCGGACATTTTGTTGTGTAATACGCGCATGCGTGGAAGCGAGGAGTCTGATTTCTGCGAAGGATCAGAACAGGTCTTTGGTGATAAGATTTCAATCTGATTTAACTAAACGAGATAAGAACCGAGGACATCGAAAAAAAGGGACAGGAATGATAATAAAAAGCATCGCATCTAAAGATTGATGAGTTTCATCTACAGGCTGTTCTAAAAGCCTGGAAAGTCCTGCGAACATTTTGACATCGCTGGATGTCGTAGCAAAAGAAGTGTCATATTTGACGTCCAGAAACAAATTAGCGAGGCTCAAAAACTGTGGTAGATCCTGGCAGCCAGGAATAAGTTTACAATGTCGTGCGACATCCCCAAGAAATCAGTGCTACAACGAAATAAGGGCGTCAGGCCAGAATTCGATGGAACACTTTGGTCTTCAAACATAACTTTAAATTGGTAGAAATATTTTTCGACTGGTGCCAGAATTTTCGGACACACTCTGCATCGCATTCCTTTCGCGTGTAGAAACGAGGGAGATTATCACGTCAATCAAGATACTGTATCTTTCACACTATCACAGAGGCTCACCGGGTGACCATCTTAATCACAGCTCCTGCTGGACGGTGCAGCTGTTTCCAATCCGCCCAGCTCCGGTTTCGTGCGCATTTATACTCAGGTCAGTTTCTACGTCAAGTGCTGGTCCTCGGACCGCGAAAAGAGACGTCCTCAAGGTAAGGCGGGTGGCTACAGACAGTCTGACATCGAAAAAAAGGGACAGGAATGATAATAAAAAGCATCGCATCTAAAGATTGATGAGTTTCATCTACAGGCTGTTCTAAAAGCCTGGAAAGTCCTGCGAACATTTTGACATCGCTGGATGTCGTAGCAAAAGAAGTGTCATATTTGACGTCCAGAAACAAATTAGCGAGGCTGAAAAACTGTGGTAGATCTTGGGAGCCAGGAATAAGTGTCAGGACAGAATTCGATGGAACACTTTGGTCTTCAAACATAACTTTAAATTGGTAGAAATATTTTTCGACTGGTGCCAGAATTTTCGGACACACTCTGCATCGCATTCCTTTCGCGTGTAGAAACGAGGGAGATTATCACGTCAATCAAGATACTGTATCTTTCACACTATCACAGAGGCTCACCGGGTGACCATCTTAATCACAGCTCCTGCTGGACGGTGCAGCTGTTTCCAATCCGCCCAGCTCCGGTTTCGTGCGCATTTATACTCAGGTCAGTTTCTACGTCAAGTGCTGGTCCTCGGACCGCGAAAAGAGACGTCCTCAAGGTAAGGCGGGTGGCTACAGACAGTCTTTCAGCTTGGGGTTTGGACATGGGGTACAAGTAAGTCGCCAAATGTCGGACAGAGCTTCGGTGGAATCTTAAGAACACTCTGCAACCCATCTGGTTCTATAAGACGCGGGGAATTTGACCAGGTGAGCGACTATTAGCTTTCTGAATACGAGAAGCGACGAAATATCCTCAGGGTAGAACAACGAGAGAGTATTACGTACATTTGGTGGCGATGCAAATTTGGGATTGCAAATATTATCACATTATACGAGCGTCTGAAACAGAAAGGAAGGAAAGAAGAAAGAAAGAATCATAGAGACAATAAGAATTGTGGGGGAGACAGGGAATGCAGTGATCTTTTTGGGGAAAACAAATATTTGAAAGACAAAGAATAAGATGGGAGGATAACATTAGGATGGGTCTTAGGAAACAATAAGAGAATGGGAAGGGGGTGGAATTTCCCGTTAATTAGTTGCTTAGTTATCGCCGTGAACATAACTGTCTCCATCGTCAGGCAGATCGCAACCCTCGCTCGTCTGGCGTGCATAATTAATGCAAATAATATGCAAACAGCACGTTACAACTTACGCTTTGTCCGTAGATCGCTTCTCACGCATGGGGATCAGCCCGTGGCGAGGCCCCGTGCCACTTCACACGACATGGAACACCGCCCCATACTGGAACTGCGACAACCTGCTCACTTCGCTCCTCGTTATCGGCGGGGTGGAACTGAACCCCGGCCCGCGATCGACCCCGGTAGGTGCTGCCAACATTACCCGAGATAAAATATCTAACAGTCATTTCGTAAGAAAAACTTCGCTGTCGTATTCTTATCTCGCCAGGTGAACACTTCACGACATCGACTTCAAGTATGATAACTGCTCAATCAACATTTTACAAACTCTGCATTTGATACAACGTCATTTAAACACGAGAACAGATCAGTAATGTACAAAACGTTAGTGGAAATTCATCCAACAGGCAACATTAATGCTACTGAGGTCGTTTCTAGAGTGTCATTTGCTAAAACGTAATATAATACGAAAAGTCACGTGCAAATAGAATAGGAGAGGCTTTACCAGACGTGCTTTTTACATGTAAACCTGCAGAACGTAATCCAATACAAAATCTAAAGCTTAAAAATACACGGTCTTGTTTTCCAGGGAAATACAAATGGCGAAATGGGTTCAGAATCGACAAACAATGAAGTCGAAACTTCGTTCATTGTCGAAATTCCGATCGAGAAAAGTGCAGTCAGAGATCTTCGGAGTGCGTCCGGAGTCACAGAAAAACATCCGGCGCGCGGGGAAACGGGTCCGGAAACCGAATCGCCGATCGCAGGAACAGGCGAAATGAACGTCCAGACGCTGAAGAGTAAAACATCGAAGCGCGGGAAAATGCTGCAAAACAGGAAAACAGAAATACGCGATCTGAGGGAGCGTAACAACGAGCTCGCCAGAAAGTTGCAGGAAAAGGAAACGGAGATCTATCGCCTGACAACAGAGAAGACGGAGCTCCTGAAGGAACTGGAGACGAGGGAAACAGAAGCCCAGCGCCTGAGGAGCGAAAATTCGGCGGTGGAACTCGAGCTCCAAGACAAAGAGACGGAGATATTTCACCTGAAAGACGTGAGGAATCTCCTGGATCTCGAGATGAGATCGAAAGACGAAGAAACTCTTTTTATTTCCGACGGAAACAAGAAACTGGAAACGGAGATGCAGACAAAGGAGAGAGACACGAAACGAGTGAGGGAAGAGAACAGACTCCTGAGCCGGAAGTTGCGGGAAATGGAAGAAGAATTTCGCGGCTTGGCGAACAAAAACAAAGAAATTGTTGTTCTGCTTAACGAGACGGGACACGAGAAGTCGCCGCGTCGAAAAGCCGAGGGGAAATTAAAAGACGGCATCTCGGAGGTTGGAGGAAAGCGCGACGAAGATCGTGGAACGGGAGGAGGAGGACGAGAGCTGATCTACGACAAGACTGTGCTCACTCTGGCGATAGAGGAGGGAGAGTCAGAAATAAAAGCACTGACACAGGAAAACTCGCGTCTTCGGCACGAACTGCACGAAAAACGAACGGAGGAAGAGAGACTGAGAGATGAGAACAGGAGACTTGGCAGAGCGTTCGAAGAAAATGAACCACGACTAGAAATTCTGACGGTGGAAAATGAGAGACTTCGACAGACGTTCGAGGAGACGGAAAAGAACGTCGAAAGGTTTACAGAGGAAAATACCAAGTATGAAAAAGCACTGGAGGAAATCGAGGAGGAGCTGAGACGCCTGGCAAAAGACAGGACTCGACTGCAGAGCGACTTACACGAGAAACGGTCGGAGGCGGGAAACATTTCGGATGAAAACGCGCGTCTCGAAACAGCGCTGCGGGTGTCGAAATCGGAACTTACAATCGAACAGACGAGGAACGAACTGCGGCGGAAGGAACTACACACGGAACAGCTGAAGGGCGAGAACGCGCAAGTGGCAAATCTGCTGCGAGAGACAGAAACTCGCACGGAGCGTCTGGAAGGAGAGAATTCACGTCTTGCCAGCGAATTACGAGAAAAGGAATCAGAGACAGAAAACATGGCGGAACAAAACGAGTTTCTCGCTGAAGAATTAAAGAATAAGGAGTCTGAAGTAAGAGTCTTCGAACAAGAAAATTTACGGCTGACCAATGAACTGCGTGAGAAAGAAACAGTGACGAAACGCCTCGCGGAGGAAAATACGAGGCTCTGTAAAGAACTGCGCGATAAGGAACCCGAGATAAGTCGCTTCGCGGAAGAAAGCGAGTGTCTGAGTAAAGAAATCCGAGAGAAAGGCCAGGAAATTGAACGCCTGAGAGAGAGAAATTCACGTCTTGCTAATGAATTACGAGAAAAAGAATCAGAGTGTGTACGAGTCACAGAAGAAAATATACGATATGATAAGATAATCCAGGAAAAAGAACGAGAAATTGAAGGCGTCGCAGAGGAAATTGCGCGTAATGAACGTAAATTAGAAAGACTGACGGAAAAACGCGTTCAAGTCGAGAGACAACTGGAGGAAGACGACCTCAGGGTCGAGGAGGCGACAGATCGAATTGGAAGTCTTCGTGAAAAACTGCAATACAGCGATTCGACGATTGAATGCCTAAGAGAAGAAAACTCGCGATTGAATGACGAGTTAAAGCTGAAGGAAAATGAAGAAGGATGCCTAAAGGAAGAACAGACACGACTTAAGAGAGAACTTGAAGAGAGGGAATTGAAGACGCGGAATTTGAAAGACGACAATTCGGCGTTGGTAAGAAACGAACAGGACAGTTCTGCCGCGATAAAGCAATTGACGGAAGAGAACTGCGGACTCCGGAAACAACTACAAGACGATCAACGCAACATCGAACGTCTGGAACAAGAAAGCGGACGACTTGAAGAAGATCTACAAGAAGGGATGCGAAACACATTGAGTCTGGCGGAGGAAATTTCGGAAAAGGGTAAGGGGCTGCAACACGTGATGGAGGAAAATGGGAATATTGACCAAGAACTGATGGAGCTGGAACAAGGAATACGTAAATGCAGAGACGAAAATAAAAGACTGAGCGAAGTCACGCAAAACGAGAAGGCAGAAATTCTTAGGTTGCGAGAAGAAAATTTACAACTTGAAAAGGAACTGCGAGGAACGAGAAATCAAAAGGACGAGCTTGGTGAAAAATTTCGGGAAACGGAAATGAACATATTCAGCCTGGGAGAAGACAACGCTCGGGTTGAAAGCATGTTGAAACAGAAGCGAGCAGAATTGAAGCACCAGACAGATGAAAGCGAACGGCTGCTGAAGGAGAGCGAATCAGAAACGATAAGACTGAAACAAGAAATAACCCAGAACGAAGAGACAGTAAAAGGAAAGACAGCGGGCGTGGAAGGTCTAGTAAGTTACTTTAACGTTACTGTGAACCAGATTCAGGACCTCGAAAGGCAGATAAAAACTCAGGAGGTCGCGAACAGAAATATTGAGGATCAGTTACAAGAGAATAAGATAATTTTAGAGAATTTGGAAGGCCAGAAAACGGAGCTGGAAAAGATCTTATTTATCAAAGAGAACGAGAAAAACAATGTCACAGATGAGGCAACTGATTTGCAAACAAAATTACGAAGTAGAGAAGAAATAATTAAGAGGCTTAGACAGTCCTGTGAAGTGTTCAAGAAACAAATTTACGAAGTAGAGAAGAAATAATTAAGGGGCTTAGACAGTCCTGTGAAGTGTTCAAAGCCGAGATTGAGGCCAAGGACAAGGACATTCAAAGCTTATCAGAGAGAACGAGAAAGCTGAAGGAAGATGCACAAGGCAGAGAAACGATATTCATGCAACTTACAAAAGAAAGTTCCGAGCTTGGGAGAAATGTGCAGGAAAGGGATTCTGATACACAGCGTCTGATGGGACATAATGCAAAGCTGAAGGAGATTCTGTTAATTAAGGGACGGGAATCTGGTCATCTGACTGAAGCAAACACAAAGTTAAGGGCCACGGTTTTAGAAACACAGAAGGAATTTAGGGAGCAGCTAATGAGAAGGGTGAAAGCATTACAAAGTCCATCTTACGAATACACAGCATTTGGAATAAGTCTGAGGACGAAAGTAGCAGAATTAATGAAAACTGCTGACAAAAAGACAGTCATTGAAGAAGAATTGTTTGCTAAAGAAACTGAATTAGAAAAATTCATAAATGATAACAAAAGCTTTATCAGAGGAACCGAACCGAGTGCAGAGAAAGACATGGAATTTTATGGAGACCCACAGAATAACAGACGTGAAGGAGACCTCAAAACTGAGCCCTCAGTTTCACAGACTGACAACCCTGAAGGCCAAAGATGTCTCACCAGAGTCACGAGAGGAACCGACTTTACAGATGCAAACACTGAAACTGACAAAGTGCAAACAGAAATTCAGTCATCAACAGATAAAAATTCAGCATCTGGAAACGAGAGTTATACAAACAGCAGAGCCATGCTCAGTCCAGAAACTGATGAGAGTACGCTTGGAGGAGAAACACCGGGCACAGGGGCATCTGTCCAGAATACAGTTGGTGCTTCGTCGTATTTCAATAAAGGAGCAGAGTCAAAAGATCTGCTGCGAGATGAGACCCACGAGGTCTTTTGGAAACAAGCTAGGCGTGAGGATGCAGAAAACCGTAGAAGAACTCGTGGAGTACAGAGACACTACAGCGTGGACACGGCGTTCGACTCCATCAGAGGAAAAACACAAATGGCTGGAGAAATGAAGCTACCGCATCGGACATTTGAGAGAAGCAAGCTGCAGAGGCAACTGTCAGTCAGTAAGCTAGACCTGGCAAGTCTCACCAATGGCAGTGAAGGACGGAGTGTGCTGTAAGGAAAATTAAAATTTAAATTATATTTTTAACAGACCGATGTACAACATTCACTGAATCCATTCAAAGGCATGGAAAATTTGCATTTTAAAGAGCCCGGGACTTCAATCAGTGATATCCATCAAAATATTTATATATAACATTAAATAATGAATCTAAATTATTTATTTAGCATTATTTACAAATTGAATACGCAGAGGGAAGGTCGTGTCAGCCATTTGCCTGGAATAATTTCAGTTACATCAGGTAATGTGGAGGAACAGCCCACACTGAAAGTTGTAGAACTAATTAAAGTTTGTTCCCTTTTATAAAGCTCAAATTAAACTATATGGATTTTATTTCCAACAAGTTATGAAAAGTAGACATATCATAACAATTCTGAGCTGTTTGCCAGAATTTAACCCTTGACCTTTGTGAATTGCCAGGAAATTTCTCATCTCAATTCATCTGTAAGCTGCACAAGTGTGAAACCAAGAGAATAGAATCGTTCTCGTTGCAGTCGCTGAATAAGAGGGTCTACGTGTCTATCTGACACACATCTTAAAACACATCTGAACTTGCTACATTTTTGTTCCAGGACGAACATGCCGCTGGTCGTCAGCTGTTACAACCGACAAAGCCCTGCAGTAAGTAACCACGCATCTTTTTACCTAACATACATTTTCCTTTTTGTTTTTAATTTTATAAGCCTCACTGACCTTGATGTTCATTTATTGCAGAAACAAATTTAATATTGTGAGGCTAATTACGTCATAACGTATGAGTCATGATTTTTTCCCCTCACATTTCATTAATATTTACCACACTGAAAAGCATTTAAAATAAAATTTTATATTTTAACGATATCACATTTTATGTTATGTACCAGTCTTCCATGTGATGAAATTGTTTTGTGAAATTCGGTTAGTTGAATTTGAACTCGATGACTAGAGGTCATTCAAAAATTAAATTTTCTGTACTTGAGCACTGGACCATGAGAGCATTTGGGGGAGTGGGAGTAATGTTATGTGCACTATTGGTATCACAGAGTTCAGCTTCAGATCTGACCACTTCATCACCAAGGGGAAAAAACAGCTGTCAGGAAGCATGAAGACATGGCAGTCAGTATTCTGTTTTCAAGGGAAATCAGTGAAATGTATTATTTTGTCGTGCAAAACAATTGGTTATGAAGCCACAGCTTAGTCACTGTTTAACACGATTAGAGAACATGTGAAAAAGAATTAATGGTAAGTAATAAAATAAGAACATAATAAAATTATCATAGTTAAAAAATAAGAGAGACCTACTAGTCATCTTATCCCATACAAATCTGAACAATTTTTAAACATACATAAAACTTATAATCTGTTTCATATTCTAGGTTAGCCCACAGACCACAGAAGATACATACATGAAGAAAACTGGATGGGTGGACACCAACATGCAGTTCAAAATTAATGTAGCAGCACTGCTGTCTATTCGAGCCATGAACACAAGGCAGAAATTCCAAATGGCATCACAAGCACACACTCCTCAATTATTTAATGACATCATACTGAAAGTTGGAGAGCAAACATTGTTCCTTCAAATGAATTATTGTTCACACTTTAATAAGAATACGGAGATTTCACAGTTTCTTCAGTTAAAAGGAGACTTCAGTCTGTTAAAATATTGCATGTCACTATGTGAAATGAAGAAGCAATGGTCACAAAATAAGTACTTGCAAAGCCAAGGCAGATTTGAAGACTGCATTTTTATTGTATACACAAATGCTGAAATGTCTCATGATAATGGAAGAAATGAAGGCAATACAGTTTGGCAGAAACTGCTTTACTCTGGAGGAAACTGTTTCAGCTTCACCGAAAATAAATCCCCTGATATCTACGAAATGTTCCAAAACCTTGAAAGATACAAACAACTGCTGGCTGGCTCACGTTACAACTCAAATCTCACAACACAGGAAGAGTTGCTAGATTTCATCAGGAAAGTCTGGAACAGTAACGCCAAAACCATTCCTGGGATAATTGAAATGAACAAGCTGCTAAAAGAGCTACAGCAGTTAGGGGATTTGTCACATTACAGAGAATTTTTGGCAAAGCTTTGGTTTTTTACTGGACAGGCAACTGACAGGAAACTTGATGAACAAACAAAACAAGAAATTGGACTTGCTTGTGGCATCACCAAAACAAACTTAATTTATGATCGCTTTATGAAACAAATACATGACTGGTGTAAATATTCAAATAGATTTCTCACTCAGGAATCACCACTCTGGACAGATATCAAAAGAGACTTCAAACTGCCAAACTGATACACAGCTTCAAATGTGACCCAGAAAAAAATTATACCATCTACCAGCAATGAATAATCAATGTTGACTTTAAGGTGTTCTGAGACTTTCACTTATTCCCTGTCAAAACTGTGGCCTGAATATTTTCTGCAAGAAGGCATGTTTAAATGTGTCAAATAGGCAGGCAGAGTCGTGGTACCATGCACGAGGCTCAACTTGTATGACTGCGGTTCAGTTTGTTTTTATTGCCTATCAATCTTACCTGGAAAATGCTTCACTCACAATCATTGTATCACTTTCATTTCATGCTGCATATAGATTGTCAACTTCAGTCTTAAATACAGAAGTGGAATGCCCCTCCGAAACCAAATACACACGGCACAACGACCAACGGCCACCAACTATATCCACATCGTTCTGAAAACCTCGGATCCTGTTAAACCACAATGCTGTTAAATAAACAAACATATACCTGTAATATTTGCTTCTGAAACACACTTCACCTCATCTTAATTATATGTGATACTATTATGAATTAGGCACAACAAATTCCCTATTGGGTATAATTCGATTCACAACCTATCGAAAATAATTATCACAAAAATACCAACTAAACATTCATAGTATACGATACACTGCTGAAACTGTTAACTTCATTCTTTAACATGTGTCAACATAGTCTTTAATAACCTACTCCACTAAAAAAAAATATCGGATTCTTGCTCTCACAATTAAATTTCGTAACATTTTATCTTGCTTTTAAGCGTTTTTATTGTTACTATTTGTTGGGCTAGTCAGAGCTGGCTGGATGATAAATACATAATCAGCAGTTAGGAATTGGCAAGGAGCTGCAAGTTCTATCCGTTAGGATTAGAGGTTAAGTGATGTGTGACATAACCATGTAGAAACAAGGAATAGTCGTAATGTGTTCATAACAAAGTTTGAGCAGATCGGGCGCACAAGTTGAAGTAATTATTCCCTTTTCTCACTGTTGTGTACCAGAATACGCCAGACAGCTCATTGTTCATAACAAGCCATTGTATGAATTGAAAATATTAAGTATTTATGTAAAATATACATTTCGAATTTTTATTTTTTAATTAAAACAACTCTTCTTTGGCCAGACAGTAAAATTAGGTCATTCTGTGGATGTGTTATTCCATTTCATCCATGAGGAATACTGGCAGAATTTAACAGAGAAGGGAAATATGTCACATTGGAGAACTCATAAGCTTCTTACCACTTCACTTCATGCTATCTCTGTGACAGCTGAGTTTAGGTTGCTTTTTTTTCTCCAAGCAAAGCAAACTGTGTAGCAGATTAGACAAGTTACCAGCATATATTAATGAACAGAAGAATGGACTAGAAATTGCATATCCAGTTTGATATATTTCTCAAAGTAAGTACATCTACCCAACATGTACTTCAAAGGATAGAACATAAACCATAATGAATATTTTTGCTGTGTTGCCATAACAGCCTGATTTGTAAAAACGTAACATGGCAAAGCATCACTGTGATGAAGTAACTTGAGCACTCTTAGCCCATGTCCATTTAAATACAGCAACCAGGCCATGAAGCATGCATCTGAACACAAGTAGTTAATTTATGATTATGGCAGCTGATGTTCTAATAATTTGTTCAGTAAAATTTATGATCAATGATTCACTAAGCCAGTTGATGAAGCAAGGTATACTGTATATACCATGTTACTTGGCTCATTTGGCAGAGTGACCACACATAATAAGATTTATCACGAACTGCCAATAAATTCCATTATTTGGTTTAATTTTCACAGTTTGACATGGAGGTAATAAAAGTGGAACCAGACATAGACAGAGAAGCACTGTTGTTGGTTTCTCACAGTGCAATTTCACAGCTTGCTATAAAAGAAGAAGATCAGTCAGGTGCATTCACTTATGTTTCAGTAGAGCCTGAAAATAAGGTAGGTGTTCCACAGGTTAAAATACTGGGAAAGAACCTAACAGTAAAAGGGATAACACTAAAATAGATCATAAAAGAAATATGGTTTTGTAAACATCAGTTAGATTAACCTCTAATCCTAATCCAGATTGCATTCACACAAGTGATTTTTGCATTACAATACCGGAAATTCTAACTTAAAAGTTATTTTGATTTTGAATGCAAATTATAATACTATGTAAACTTTGTTTCTTGTAGATTCATCAAGAGGATGACGTAGGACTTCAGCAGATTAGTACTGATAAAACCATACAGGGATGTGTGGAGCCGTGTCACAATTTACGTGCTGAGTAGGTATCTTACTGTTCTGATAAACTGTAAAATGTACTAATGGGAAAATAATAAGTTTTATGCACACTATCTTTTGATTTAATTAGCCTGGAACTGTATTTTATGCAAGTACAAAGCTTATTAGGGTGATTATATAAAATATTGGGCTCAAAGATCTTACCAGATCAAGAACCTTTGGAGGTATATTAGTGAACTTCCCCAGTGACAAGATATTATTTCTTTTTCCCCCAAGTTTTTTAATGGACTCATACATTATGATCTTATTACCTTCTCCTCCCCAGGAAATGGCAAATTTTCAAAGAAAACTAGTTAGTTTTACTGTCATAAAAGTACTGTTTCTCATTGCAGCTATAGGAGTCCACAAATGGAATCTACTGCAAGTAACAATACAATGGCTTCAAGAACAGAATACAAGTTTAGGGGCAGATTCAAGAAACAGAAATTTGTTACAGATGTTCATACTTCCAACTGTACTAAATGTGGTGTTGTGTTCAAGGTTTCTAAAGCATTGACAAGCAATGACGTTAAATCTGTGGTCTGTAAAAACTGTAATGTCAAAGAAACTCCAGAACCTATAAATCTTGCAGATAACATAGAGCAGCTTCAAACATGTGATACAGGATCAACCTTTAATGGCAACAGGAAAGAACACCCTCAAAATAGTACTGAAGGTAAACCACATATGTGCCACGAGTGTGGAAAACGTTTCACACGATCCTGGGCTCTAAAAAAACATTACTGTTTGCAAGAGAAACCATACGTATGTGAAGTATGTGGAAAACAATTCACACAATCTCGTAATTTATTGGTGCACTCTCGTTCACATACTGGCGAAAAGCCTTTTGTTTGTACCATATGCAGCAGAGGTTTCTCATATTCTGGCGACTTAAAAATACACATCCGTATACACACCGGGGAGAAACCGCATGTTTGCGATGTTTGTAAGAAGGCATTTTCAAAGCAAGGGAAGTTAAAAATTCACTATCGTATACATACAGGGGAGAAACCATACGTGTGCAATATATGTAAAAAAGGATTTTCAGAATCGCAGGTTCTCAAAAGACACTACCACACCCACACTGGGGAGAAACCTCACGAATGTCCAATATGTAAAAAGGGTTTCACGAAACCGGGGAAACTAAAAATTCATTACCGCATTCATACAGGAGAGAAACCGTATGTTTGCAATGTTTGTAATAAAGGGTTTAATGAGTCCCAGGTTTTGAAAAAACATCATCGTATACACACTGGTGAGAAACCATATAAGTGTACAGTGTGCGAAAAGAAGTTCAACGATACACAGGTATTAAAGGAACATTATCGTACTCATACTGGAGAGAAGCCGTACGTCTGCAGTATTTGTATGAAATCCTTTGCTTTCTCAAAATCCTTGAAGAAACATTCTCAAATCCATACTGGACATCCCATAACAAATCACTGAATTTTATTAAATTCTAGAAATTTTGAACTTTCTGCTTCATCATTGGATAACAAGAAAAAGTGACAAAATTGCTTCTCAAGAAAATATCTAGTATATTACAAATTCTGTTGTGTTTGTAAGTGTATGTTGACATTTTACCAATATGAAGACAGTCTTTGGAATTTTTTTTTCATATATGAAGTGTGCAGTCCAAATAGTGAAATGTTACTCTAAAACTACACAATGTGTTCTTACATACTGAATTACACGATGTGAAAATCAGGATCCGAGTTTGTTAAAACCAATCCTTCACTTCATGCAATAATTTTTTTACAGATGGATACAGTTAATAAATTACTTAATCATGAAACAATTTCTGAATGAAAATATTAACAATATCAGGACAATTTTGTGTGTAATGTTTATAAAAATATCCTTTGAATAATCTAAGCACTTACTTGCTCTGAAACACTGGTAAACTTCTACCTGAATGCATGGGGCAACAACCAAGAAGACAGCCATGTGAATCTGAAATTTCACCAAATAGGTGTTTGCCCAGTCATGTATGTCCATTATGAAGGTCTCTTGCAAGTATCTTCTCTCATTGCACTGCCTGGGAAGAGATTTTGCCATACAGCAGCTACAACTTTCCACTTTCAACATTTGTAATTACTATACAAAAGCCTTAGGGCAAGAAACAGCAAAAATGTGTCATGCCTTGCATTGCACAATATATGCATGGGATTAGTGGATGAATCACAGAAATATGAATACAGGTAATTATTGAATTGATAACTTACAATTATTCATGACTGCTCATTTCTGTGTGTCTGTTGATGTTTCTTTAGACGACTCTTACTAATGAATGACTTATCACAGACATCACAGGGATATGGTCGCAACCCATTATGTATGCGCTGATGTATCTTCAGGTAACACCCCTGACTAAATGACTTTTTACACACATCGCAGGAATATAGGCATTCCCCACTGTGTATGCGCTTATGCACCTTTAGACTACTGCTCTGACTGAATGACTTCTTACACACATCACAGGAATACGGGCGTTCCCCACTATGAATGCGCTGATGTTTCTCCAAAGCACCCTTACTACCGAATGTCTTGTTACACACATCACAGGAATATGGGCGTTCCCCACTATGTACACGAACATGAATCTTCAAATTACTCCTTGTGGTGAATGATCTATTACACACATTACATGAATACGGTTTCTCGCCGCTATGTATGCGTTTATGTACCTTCAGGTCACTCTTGTGGCTAAATGATTTGTTACACACATCACAGCAATATGGCCTCTCTCCACTATGTATGCGTTGATGGTTCTTCAGATGATTGCTCTTAGTGAATGACATAGTACACACATCACACGAATATGGCCGCTCCCCGGTATGAATGCGCTGATGTACCTTCAGAGTTCTCCTCTCCCTGAATGATTTCTTACACACATCACATGAATATGTCCGTTCCGTACAATGTATGCTATGATGTACCTTCAGACTGCACTTCTCACGAAACGACTTATTACACAAGTCACAAGAATATTGCTGTTCTCCAATATTAACGCTGTGATGTCTCTTCAAAGCACTCTTCTGGCTGAAGGATTTATTACACGCATAACAAGAATGTGGCCGTTCTCCGCTATGTATACGTTGATGTTTCTTCAGGCTACTACTCTCACCAAAGGATTTATTACACACATCACAGCAATATGGCCGCTCTCCACTATGTATACGTTGATGTCTCATCAAATCATTTCTCTTGCTGAACGACTTTTTACACACATCACAGGAATAACGTAGTGCCCCATGATATATGCACTGGTCAGTCTTCAGACGACTCTTCATACTGAGTGATTTATTAAACATGTTGCAGGAATGATTCACTTATGTTTCAGTAGAGCCTGAAAATAAGGTAGGTGTTCCACAGGTTAAAATACTGGGAAAGAACCTAACAGTAAAAGGGATAACACTAAAATAGATCATAAAAGAAATATGGTTTTGTAAACATCAGTTAGATTAACCTCTAATCCTAATCCAGATTGCATTCACACAAGTGATTTTTGCATTACAATACCGGAAATTCTAACTTAAAAGTTATTTTGATTTTGAATGCAAATTATAATAATTTGTAACTTTGTTTCTTGTAGATTCATCAAGAGGATGACGTAGGACTTCAGCAGATTAGTACTGATAAAACCATACAGGGATGTGTGGAGCCGTGTCACAATTTACGTGCTGAGTAGGTATCTTACTGTTCTGATAAACTGTAAAATGTACTAATGGGAAAATAATAAGTTTTATGCACACTATCTTTTGATTTAATTAGCCTGGAACTGTATTTTATGCAAGTACAAAGCTTATTAGGGTGATTATATAAAATATTGGGCTCAAAGATCTTACCAGATCAAGAACCTTTGGAGGTATATTAGTGAACTTCCCCAGTGACAAGATATTATTTCTTTTTCCCCCAAGTTTTTTAATGGACTCATACATTATGATCTTATTACCTTCTCCTCCCCAGGAAATGGCAAATTTTCAAAGAAAACTAGTTAGTTTTACTGTCATAAAAGTACTGTTTCTCATTGCAGCTATAGGAGTCCACAAATGGAATCTACTGCAAGTAACAATACAATGGCTTCAAGAACAGAATACAAGTTTAGGGGCAGATTCAAGAAACAGAAATTTGTTACAGATGTTCATACTTCCAACTGTACTAAATGTGGTGTTGTGTTCAAGGTTTCTAAAGCATTGACAAGCAATGACGTTAAATCTGTGGTCTGTAAAAACTGTAATGTCAAAGAAACTCCAGAACCTATAAATCTTGCAGATAACATAGAGCAGCTTCAAACATGTGATACAGGATCAACCTTTAATGGCAACAGGAAAGAACACCCTCAAAATAGTACTGAAGGTAAACCACATATGTGCCACGAGTGTGGAAAACGTTTCACACGATCCTGGGCTCTAAAAAAACATTACTGTTTGCAAGAGAAACCATACGTATGTGAAGTATGTGGAAAACAATTCACACAATCTCGTAATTTATTGGTGCACTCTCGTTCACATACTGGCGAAAAGCCTTTTGTTTGTACCATATGCAGCAGAGGTTTCTCATATTCTGGCGACTTAAAAATACACATCCGTATACACACCGGGGAGAAACCGCATGTTTGCGATGTTTGTAAGAAGGCATTTTCAAAGCAAGGGAAGTTAAAAATTCACTATCGTATACATACAGGGGAGAAACCATACGTGTGCAATATATGTAAAAAAGGATTTTCAGAATCGCAGGTTCTCAAAAGACACTACCACACCCACACTGGGGAGAAACCTCACGAATGTCCAATATGTAAAAAGGGTTTCACGAAACCGGGGAAACTAAAAATTCATTACCGCATTCATACAGGAGAGAAACCGTATGTTTGCAATGTTTGTAATAAAGGGTTTAATGAGTCCCAGGTTTTGAAAAAACATCATCGTATACACACTGGTGAGAAACCATATAAGTGTACAGTGTGCGAAAAGAAGTTCAACGATACACAGGTATTAAAGGAACATTATCGTACTCATACTGGAGAGAAGCCGTACGTCTGCAGTATTTGTATGAAATCCTTTGCTTTCTCAAAATCCTTGAAGAAACATTCTCAAATCCATACTGGACATCCCATAACAAATCACTGAATTTTATTAAATTCTAGAAATTTTGAACTTTCTGCTTCATCATTGGATAACAAGAAAAAGTGACAAAATTGCTTCTCAAGAAAATATCTAGTATATTACAAATTCTGTTGTGTTTGTAAGTGTATGTTGACATTTTACCAATATGAAGACAGTCTTTGGAATTTTTTTTTCATATATGAAGTGTGCAGTCCAAATAGTGAAATGTTACTCTAAAACTACACAATGTGTTCTTACATACTGAATTACACGATGTGAAAATCAGGATCCGAGTTTGTTAAAACCAATCCTTCACTTCATGCAATAATTTTTTTACAGATGGATACAGTTAATAAATTACTTAATCATGAAACAATTTCTGAATGAAAATATTAACAATATCAGGACAATTTTGTGTGTAATGTTTATAAAAATATCCTTTGAATAATCTAAGCACTTACTTGCTCTGAAACACTGGTAAACTTCTACCTGAATGCATGGGGCAACAACCAAGAAGACAGCCATGTGAATCTGAAATTTCACCAAATAGGTGTTTGCCCAGTCATGTATGTCCATTATGAAGGTCTCTTGCAAGTATCTTCTCTCATTGCACTGCCTGGGAAGAGATTTTGCCATACAGCAGCTACAACTTTCCACTTTCAACATTTGTAATTACTATACAAAAGCCTTAGGGCAAGAAACAGCAAAAATGTGTCATGCCTTGCATTGCACAATATATGCATGGGATTAGTGGATGAATCACAGAAATATGAATACAGGTAATTATTGAATTGATAACTTACAATTATTCATGACTGCTCATTTCTGTGTGTCTGTTGATGTTTCTTTAGACGACTCTTACTAATGAATGACTTATCACAGACATCACAGGGATATGGTCGCAACCCATTATGTATGCGCTGATGTATCTTCAGGTAACACCCCTGACTAAATGACTTTTTACACACATCGCAGGAATATAGGCATTCCCCACTGTGTATGCGCTTATGCACCTTTAGACTACTGCTCTGACTGAATGACTTCTTACACACATCACAGGAATACGGGCGTTCCCCACTATGAATGCGCTGATGTTTCTCCAAAGCACCCTTACTACCGAATGTCTTGTTACACACATCACAGGAATATGGGCGTTCCCCACTATGTACACGAACATGAATCTTCAAATTACTCCTTGTGGTGAATGATCTATTACACACATTACATGAATACGGTTTCTCGCCGCTATGTATGCGTTTATGTACCTTCAGGTCACTCTTGTGGCTAAATGATTTGTTACACACATCACAGCAATATGGCCTCTCTCCACTATGTATGCGTTGATGGTTCTTCAGATGATTGCTCTTAGTGAATGACATAGTACACACATCACACGAATATGGCCGCTCCCCGGTATGAATGCGCTGATGTACCTTCAGAGTTCTCCTCTCCCTGAATGATTTCTTACACACATCACATGAATATGTCCGTTCCGTACAATGTATGCTATGATGTACCTTCAGACTGCACTTCTCACGAAACGACTTATTACACAAGTCACAAGAATATTGCTGTTCTCCAATATTAACGCTGTGATGTCTCTTCAAAGCACTCTTCTGGCTGAAGGATTTATTACACGCATAACAAGAATGTGGCCGTTCTCCGCTATGTATACGTTGATGTTTCTTCAGGCTACTACTCTCACCAAAGGATTTATTACACACATCACAGCAATATGGCCGCTCTCCACTATGTATACGTTGATGTCTCATCAAATCATTTCTCTTGCTGAACGACTTTTTACACACATCACAGGAATAACGTAGTGCCCCATGATATATGCACTGGTCAGTCTTCAGACGACTCTTCATACTGAGTGATTTATTAAACATGTTGCAGGAAT
>NW_019060094.1:129948-152435 GCF_000696155.1 Zootermopsis nevadensis
ACAGTTGCCTGGTGAAAGAAAGAAAGAATATATGATAAAACTTAAAAGCAGATGAATAAATGGTGTTATACTGTGCCTTACTTGATGTCTTAGTGATCCTGGGATGCTATACAATGGTCAGACATTCACTTATTTAATTGTTACAATCCAAAACAGATCTGCAATTGTTGTTTCTGGGACAATGATATTTTTTCTTCATTGGGTTAGAAGAATCTTATAAATCTACAAGAATTTTTGTTCCTGCGTGAATGTGAGGAGTTAATTTTATTGACAAAACTATAGTTTAATATGCATTCATCATACTCCAGAACATCAGTTCAGTCTGTGTGAAATATGACAGTGTAGCAGCCCATCCACGTACGAGTCTGGCTCGGCGAGCTTGACTCGTGAGCCGGGCTCGGATATATTTCACCACACACATATAGCAGACTCCCAAACTTTACTCGTACATTTCAGTATACAGAATGAGTTTATTGAAGCAAGTTGCAGCAGCGGTGATCGTTTTAGACGAATGCGGTGTGTTCGCGAGAACAAAGAATAAAAAGAGGAAAATATTGGTTAAGAACTGGTTGCTACAAAAAGAAAGATTCACACATTTCAATTTACTGAATTTTATTAGAGATGATAGTCCTGATGACTACAAAAACTACTTTAGAATGTCTGATGAAAACGTAAATTATTTGCTCGAAAAAGTAAGATCGTTCATTTTGAAACAAGATACTGTGATGCGGAATGCTATAACTCCTGAAGCACGTATTGCAGCGACTCTTCGTTTTCTCACCACAGGGCGGTCGTTTGAAGATCTCAAGTTTGCCATGATCATATCACCTCAAGCCTTGGGCAAAATCATTCCAGAGACCTGCAAGACTATATATAAGGCCCTCAAATGAGAATAATTGTAAGTATGGAAAATCTAAATAATAATAATGTTTTTATTTATTCAAATTACGAATTCCTCCCTCAAGAAACATTTTGCATTCTTATATACTTACATATAGCATACTTTTTTAAGGGATAAAATATTTCTAATTGTAAAACCCTAGTGACTGTAGTTAGTTTCCTGTGGAAATAAAGTTTCCAAGTCCTGTTCTCACGTTTACTGTTCTGGGGACTGTACTTGATAATTGGAATGACGTGGTATTGGTGATGGGGTTGAGTTTGAGTAGTTGGTAGAGACTGAAGAGAGTGTAGTTGACATGCGGTCACCAGATGTATACCCATAATCAGAAATAGAAGTGCATGTCGTAAGATGATTCATGAGACCATTAAACAGAACGTCATTGATCAATTTGTCAGCAATGTCCCTCTGAGCGGCAGGCATTCGACGCAGTTTTGCAGCATACGTTTTACCTAGGGTGTCGTATTCATCATCCTGTTGGTTAAGTACACCCATTGCTTTTTTAATAATGTTTTGGTGCTGTTCATCTGCAGCATTGACAGCTGTAGACGTTTTCGTGGAGGTTTTAGTCCTTTTCTGAAGTGGAAGCTGCAAAACCATTTCCGAAGTTCGTTCGCCTTCATCAGACACCTCGCCTTGTGTTGCTTCATCCTGAAACAAAACAAAAACGTAACTCGAGAGTGCATGAGCCGGGTCGCGAAATTCACATCCCGGTTGCTTTTTCTTTTTTAATTATGTAACGTACACCCATTCCGTTTTCAATAACGTTTTGGCGCTGTTCTTCTGCAGCATTGACAGCTGTAGACGTTTTCGTGGAGATTTTTGTCCTTTTCTGAGGTGGAGGCTGCAAATCCATTTCCGAAGTTCCTTCGCCTTTATCTGACACCTCGCCTTGTCTTGCTTCATCCTGAAAGAAAACAAAAACTTAACTCTAGAGTGCATGAGCCGTGTCACGAAATTCACATCCCTGGTTGCTTTTTCTTTTTTAATTATGTAATAAAGGCAAATTATTCAACTGCGGACTGTTTCTGAACTAACATTGTTATTACAACTAATTGTTGGTTTTAGTATAGTGATAACATAACATAATTATTATTTTCCAGTTCCCCACCTCTTCACAAGAATGGCAAAAGATCGCAAGAGCATTCGAATCATTGTGGAACTTTCCCAATTGTGGTGGTTGCTTGGACGGGAAGCATGTGGCTATTGTTAAACCTGCTGATGAAGGGCCACACTACTTCGACTACAAGGGATACCGTAGTGTTGTTTTGTTCGGACTTGTGGATGCAAACCTGGAGTTTATTATGACGCAGTATACACCAGGGTCAATGCTGGACAGAATAGAGACAATGTTTTACAGAAAGTTGAAGAATGGTGAACTTGCTCTTCTGAAAAATGATGACACCGTGGGGAATATGAACTTCGTTTTTGTTGCAGATGAGGCTTTTGCACTGAGAGAAAATTTGTTGAAACCCTTCCCCCGTACAGAAAAAAATTTCAACTATAGATTATCCCGTGCAAGACGATGTGTAGAAAACGCATTTGGAGTACTTGCAGTGCATTTTCATATTTTTCATACAACGATTAACTTGCTGCCGTCAAAAGTGGATGACATTGTGATGGCTTATGTCATTCTACAAAATTTTCTTCAAAGGAGAACTAGAACATTGGACAGAGAAAATGTGGAAGACGCATGTGTTGTGGAAGGAGACTGGAGGAAAGAGCAACCTCAAGGACGTTTCAATATGGTTCGTAATGTGCGTCAGGTGAAGCCTACTACTGAAGCTTCTGCCAATCGAGATAATTATGTTCAGTACTTCAACGGGCCAGGAAAGGTGCCATTCCAAGACAGGGTGGTGAGCAACAGAGCACTACACAAAATACTCTTACAGCAGTTACAGTACACTTTTCACTTCCTACGGTGGTTTGATAACAAATTTTATGAGTGAAGATCCTTAATTCCTGCAGTTTATTTTATACAACCTATCAATACCCCTACCAAACCCTACCCTTCTACAAAGGTACTTATTACATTTTAACAAGTTTTCATTACTGATCTGAAGTTATCTACTGGTATTTCAAAATGAAAAACTTAAATATTTCCTATGAACTTACCTCTGTTGCTGTCAAAGCTGTTGATTCTAGTCCGCCATCATCAACATCTTCGTTATCTACTGGTATTTCAAAATGAAAAACTTAAATATTTCCTATGAACTTACCTCTGTTGCTGTCAAAGCTGTTGATTCTAGTCCGCCATCATCAACATCTTCAGCTTCTACATCCAAATTACTTCTCCTCTTCCGGGGATTTTCTTGGTCTACCGTGAAAAGAAGCATATCGAAGTACCACAATTTTGGCTTGTACACTTCATCCTCCGAAGCACCACTTCTTTTACTATCCCGAACGCGGCGCAGTTCTTTCCTAAACGAGGCCCGGATACTATCAACTTTTTTCTTAACGAACTGCAAGTCAGCATCAGGGATTTTCTCCCGCGTGAACTGCACGAGTAGATCCCAGGCCTTATCCCGCTTTGCCCTGTTGGAATAATCTGCGCTGCGAACCTTCCACAAAACCGGTAATTCACGGTACTCTTCCAAAAACTTTGTCACAAAGTCTGGACTCATGAACATTTTGTTCGCCATGGAAGCCGACATCCTCTAGTGACAACACAGAACAAGTCACAAAATCACACTGTCTGCGCGTGTTGATACACGAATCTGGCTCCGGACTTACCACTCACATACTAGCCAATAGCGAGCCAGCGACGAGCCAAGTCCCACCAAAGGGTCTGGCGGTCCCAGCCGGACTCGGCCGAGCCCGGCTCGTGACACCCCACGCACAAACGAGTTTGGCTCAATGGAACCCGAGCCAAGCCAGACTCGTACGTGGATGGCTGCTTAACATCTCCAATGCATGAAATAATGTAAAGTCACTCATGCACAGTATATCTCATACTTAAAAATTGAGAATAAAATTTCTCTGACTAAATCAGGTTTATTGCTAGACAGTCCACAAGGCCTGGATCAACCGTAACAGACAAGACATCTAAAGGGAGCACAATCCAGCAATTCATCTTATCCTAACAATACCACCAATTACTTTGGAGGAAGTTGGAGGAGAAAGTGCCTACGCTGTAAAAACAAATACAGTGCTCAGACCCATTCTGAGGGTTATAGACATGTTGGCCATACAGGAATAATCTTTTTTCTGAAACAATATGTAATCCTTCAGTCAGTTCTTACTATGACAGCTCTGTTAAATTCATTCCTCTATCAGTGACCACCACGTCCAACTATGAAACTAAATATTCTGTGTACTGGGGTGGCCCATATTTCATCGATGCTACCACCAATAATCTCTATGGAAAAAAGTAAATCAGTATGACACCCAAGCACTTGATGTTGGGAATACAGCCAACATCTAAAAGGTTGCGTTATCAAATACACTTCTGAAATGCACATGTCCATCATACTTGTATAATAAGCTAGCTTCTCAAATGTTATGAAAATTAATTATACTTCTGATAAAGAACAATATCTCACATATTTATATAATCAGTCAACCACTCACAATATTTTCAGATCCTTAACAGTAATGACTACTCTCTCCTGCTGCAGAGATGCGGTGAAAATTGATGTTCACAGTTCGTGGGAATTGTAAGAGGACGAGAGTGGCCAAGTGCTTATTCGAAAAGATGTTCAAGCAACGTATTGAACTGCGGCTGTATTTGTCCAAAACATTTTATAATTTATTTAACACAAATCCTGACATATTTCAACATGGAGGACAAACATGGAAGCGGTCATATACAATTCTCAAGACTTCAAAATTCATTCATTAGAGAGAAGTTATTTCAAGGAGATAAACAGCTGGGCAAGATCCAGACAACACTAATTTTCTGTATATTTGTGAAATGTGATTAACAATGGACAGACACACGTATAACTCACCACATCTTCATCTTTTGAAACCGAAAATGTTGTCAACATTTGATCCTCCTCCACCTCCTCTTGTATATCCGCGACCTCGACTTTTACAGTGATGAAGTGATTTTCATCAGGACATGTCTCGCTACTTGAACCAAGTTCAGTTTTCACAAAATCCATGCAGTTCTGTAAAAACACCATAAGCAAATTTTTTATTACAAAAACGTACTCTCAACAAACCAGTACGAATATTAATAAATCTCATTATTCAAATGCAAATTTAGTGACTGGTGTTCTGCAGCTGCTGAATCACGTGTGCCAGGTGCACCAGGTGTGAGTAGTAAAACCATCGCACATCAGATCAAATGGATGCAGGATGTAGCAACTCAGCTAACAGGAATAATTCTGTCACCAAGTGTAAGTGGTACTCCACAAAGTACAATTCTCAAGACACCTCAGAATCCATTCAGTGGAGTCGTTTCATACGCGTTAAAAATACGTGGGGATTAAACAGGCGACAAGAAATTGTGTATACTTCTGCCGTGCTTAACAATGAAAACGCAAATATAACTCACCTCATCTTCAGCTTTTATCACCGGAAATGTTTTCATCATAGGATTCTCCTCAACTGTTGTATCCCTGACTTCCTCAACCCTTTTATCAATAACCTGATTTCCATCCCGACACATCTCACTGTCTGAACCAGGTTCAACTTTCAGTGAATTGATGCAGTTCTGTAAAGCCAACATAACCTCATTTTTTGTGAATGTCTTGACTCATCTTTCATTAAACAGCTCTGCAATCAATCAGACTGGTTGCATCTGTTTTGTACAGATCTTCTTCTTTACAACTAACAAAATATATAAATTAACGTATATTTTGGTTTAAAATTACACCTACATAATGTTTAAGGAATATGACAACATGAATTCCATGGATCAATTTTAATTATTTTTAAAAATTCAAGAATTATTCAAAATTTTTAGAGTATTCAGCCTTTTAAAATTCGGAAATGTTTCATTTTTTTAATTTTGAAAATCTTTATAAATGCTGAATTTTTTTAAAAAAAATTTAAAATCTTGGAATTTGTTAAAATTTTCAAATTTTGAAATTTTATTGGTTCAGGTTAGGTGAGGTTTTGTAAGGTTCAGAAAGGTTTCAATGGAAAGCAAACACACAAACACACAGAAAATAACAGTTGCCTGAAAGCAAAAGCTCACCTCGGATTCAGAATTCATGATGAAAAATTATGTCAGTCGAATAAAAATATCAGTTTTCACACAAATGGAATCTTCTTAACTGACATCCGCAACATTTTCACCTTTCGTTATATTTATATTCTTTACGTTCTCCTGTAACATTCGAAGTACATACACAAATTAAGAGATACTAGGAACGATAGCTGATTCCATTACATTATGCACTGTCACATTAATTGAAAACCACAATTTGAACAAAATAAACCCCACTAACACGAAGATGGAAAATGAAAAATTACACACGCTTGTCACAAAATATTTACTCTTTCTATCGTCATGTAACAGAGTGAACAAGACAGTAAAATTCTTTTCTACGCACAGAACACTTGCCAAGTTTTCCTTCAGATATGGAAAAGTTATTTCAACACTCTGCAACATAATTTTATGTCAATCTACAGTCCACGACTGTAATCTTGAGACTTGCAAGGAATGCAGGAAGTCCGTAGCATTAAAGGCAGACGCTATCTTCCCTCCTTCACCCCACTTCCTCACCCCGCAAGTCTCAAGATTACAGTCGTGGACTGTAGTTGAAACAAACTGCAGAATCTCTTTCAAGTTAAAACTTGTTCCTCACACACATGATGGTTGCCATCTTGTATATAAGTACATTGACCCACAAGACCATTATCCAGAATGCATTACGAAGCTTCACGACCATTAGGCTCACATGTTTGTGTTATCTGAATGAGGCATCTAGAAAACACATTACAGCAACAAATGACAATGCACGAACATGACAGGACTCCATAAGCTTTGTGCTAACTTACTGCATGTTACAATGCAGTTCTCTGATAAGGCCATGAAGACTTCTGTGAACTGCACTAAAAACAGGTGTGTATCTTAAACCATAAACTTATAAAAATAGCAGACATGGTTTACATTAAGTAATCTGTGGCCTCCTTCGAAAACTGTCAAACTGTCCTTAACCGCTAAGGGACCTAAATGCTACAATTCAATTCCAAAAGGTAGTTTACACTTAAAATTATTCTTTGTCAGGACTTTTTCCATCGTCTGTTCTTTAAAATCACGACGTTTCAGAGGCTGGTTCTGTCTCCGTCTTCAGGTGAGAGGTACCTACTGTTGGGTCCCTTAGATAGAGCTAGTCTCTGTCACAGCCTCTGAAACGTCGTTATTTTAAAGAACAGACGATGGAAAAAGTCCTGACAAAGAATAATTTTAAGTCTAAGTGCTGAAACAGCCTAGGTAGGTCCTGTACATTATATTGCGAGACCGAGTGCCCCTGTTCGCTACTTGGGCACACGGTCTCGCGATAAAATGGACCCGGTACAACGTAACTGTCAATAGGCACATGCTCGTCCTTGCAGATCTTCGGTCATGTCTTGGATCACAACACTCTTACTGACGTTCAACATGTTGCCGGCAGAGCACGCGACACTGCATGAACATGTGGCGCTGTGTGTGTTAAGCGTCGCACAACGCCACTTCGCACGGGGAAAACCCGTTGTCATGTCGACGCCAAGCTCCGTTCGTGACGCACGAGAACACAAACTTCTTCCACGAAGCAACGAGATACAACTGGCAAATGAAATGTTGCAGAACCTCCACGAGGAATCCGAGTGGCCTCTTCTGAGCTGTCAGCTCGACAAACCAATATCAGACAGCGACAATGCGCATAAACATCAGAGTTACATCATAACTCTGTGGCCTGATGGAGTCGATGGCGTAATTGACTCGCTGCAACAGCAAATTTATAATTTATTGTCGTATGAAAATTCATTCAATCACAGAGCAAGATTTCTCCTTGTAGTAATGGACTACGGCGTTAAGGTGCCAGAGCTAGACGCCTTGAAAATGTTTGAGATGTTGTGGAACCCCTACAAAATCATCAACGTACTGATTTTATTGCCAGATATCAACACAGCCCACAAAACCAGTTCAAATCGCGCGTACGATACACTTAATTTATATACATGTTTCCCTTACGACTCGGAGCAATGTGGTGAAGCCAGAAAAGTCGATCTGCTTGACCAGTGCCTCCTGGATGTTGACGGAAGACTTCACAGTAACGCAAACTTATTCCCCGTCAAAGTTCCCAGGAATCTCCACGGCTGTCCTCTGGTCGTTGCTCCGATCGAACGAATTCCTTTCGTAAGACAGACAACGAATCACACGGACTCCGAAGGCGACGTCACGTACGTGTTTGAAGGTCTAGAAGTCGAGTACGTTCTAAACTTGGCCGAAGCGATGAATTTTACACCGGTGTTCCTTCAACGACGAGTTGGAGATTTCGTTCAGGTACGACTGGAGATATTCATGGAGTTATCACAGGGATTTGTGGATATCACCGTGGGAACACATCCACTGCACCTCCTCCTCGCTAGAGCGGCCGACCCAGTGAGGCCCTACTACGAACTGACCATGAGATGGTGGGTTCCGTGCGCCACGCCTGCTCCTAGAATGGAGAAGATCATGGCAGTTTTCACACCTTCCGTCTGGGTCTCCATTCTTGCAGTATTCATACTGACAGCCGTCGTATTTTGGAGGACAGCCGTGGGACCGCGATCCGTTTCCCGAACAGATTCCAAAATTTTCAAAACCTTTCACTACACCTTTTACAACGTGTGGGCTATTTTCTTAGGGGTATCAGTGCCAAAACAGCCTAAAACTATTCGTCTCAGAGGAATATTTTTAATTTACGCCTGGTACTCGTTTGCCATGAGCACCGTACTTCAAGTTTTTTTAATATCTTTTCTGGTCAATCCGGGATACAACAAACGAGTAGATAATTTTGAGGAACTCGTAAATTCTGATCTAAAACTCGCGACAGACACAAAAATGATGAGTTTCGCGAATTCCTCAGGTTACTGGGAATATCTTAGAGTAGGCCTGTCCACTGACAGTTGCTCCGACATAGACGAATGTCTGATCCAACTGGTGAGGTACAAGAACATTACGACGGTGTCGTCTGGCTTTCAGTTTGAGTACGTACTCGCTAAAATTGGCAGAACTAAAGACAAGCAAAGATTCTTATGTACCATCCCTGAGATCGTTGTTACGTCAAGATTTTCTATGTACGTGTCAAAAGGAAATCCACTTCTGGATCGCTTTAATTTATGGATTCAGCGCGTTACAGAATCGGGGCTTGTTAAGAAATACTGGTCTGAATTTATATGGAACGTGACAGTAGAGGGCCTGAGGGCACCCGGATGGGACCACAGTGACGACACTGAGAGTGATGACAGCATGTTCTTCGTCTTCACACTTTCTCACCTGAGTGTAGCTTTCTGCCAGCTTCTCATTTGTTACCTATTTTCTTTCGCTGTATTTGTAGCTGAGTGTAGACTTTAAGGGGTTTGCAGTCTATAAACAAGTAGACCACTGGAAAGGGCGCATATATTTCTCCAGACGCTTGCTTCATACTTCACAGTCTTTAACATTAGCTCATTTAATGTCCACATAAATAATACAGAATGAGCCAATCGCATTGCACAGCCTGCTAATGACTTTGAAGTTCATCTCAATACAGTAATAAGCTTATTAAAGAATTCGGGTCGTACCTCAAAGAAAACACTACTCGCGGTCGACCGAAGTCGTTCATTGGTCTTAACCACGTTCCTTAAGTTAACAGCTGTCCTGATTGGTTCGACGAGAATCAAGCCTGGTTATATATCTGGTATTTCTTCTCGGGGCGATAAAAAGCGTGTAAGGATTAGGAGCAGGACGTGTGGCATGGTATCAGGACCTGGAAGGACATTACGTGACGAATTTCAACTTCATAGCCCAGTCACGTCGAAACCCCTATCTGGTAGGCAACTCTCACGATCTTTTATGGCAAAAACTGACAATGACAGATGCAAAATGGACCGCGAAACTTTAACCTAACTGCAGATTTATCAGAATAAACAACACGAAATTAATCAATAAGAATGAAAATTAAATTCGACCCACTACCACCACTATTGTAAAACAAAAAACCCTCAGACAGGCCCACCGAATTTAATCGAAATTCGTTCAGTAGTTTCGTATACACTGTCAGATGTTCATACTCAAATATCCAATTATATTCATAAAAAAAACCAGCCTACACAATTTAAGTTACGTTAGTGTTTATCTGAAGGATATAAATATAGAACGTAAATGATTACATTAAAATGACCACGTTTCACGCTACTTTCACGTTTGTGTGCATGCTCGACGCGCGTCAGAAGACCGCCCCTCGTCTCTGATTTGCGTGTCCTTCCGAGTGGCAGCCACGTCATGCAATATCTTCGTTACCGTATCTGATTCGGTCCGCAGTTACAGAACGGTGAAATGTGGCATCCGCCAGTACGTCACAAAACCTATCTACAGCGAACTACAGATTAGCAAACAGACATTCATAAATCAACGTTTTCTATCACAACATCGGGCCTAACACGAAAGGAAGATAATCTCACTGTCTTGGGGGCTGGCACGTGCTTCGATCCGTACCCATCAATCACAAATATGGAGGCGAAATGTAGGTGACCACATACAGCCACTTCTCCTGTAACGCAATGCTGCTTCCGTTCCTAGGCCTAAGTGACTTAATCACAATAGGCATAAATAATCTGTTGGAATTTCTTGGCAGGTAAACAGATGTTGTCATCAGATTTCTTCCACTGAATCTTTATGTGATGGGTGTTGGTGATCCAACACACGCCTGATATTAACACTTCTCTGAGATGGAATGTTCCCTGTGCCAGACCTCTTCTGAGAACGGGGCAAATTCTGTCAGTATTTGCTCCACCTATTTGGCTGACCATCGTTACAGTATTCATTGTAACAACCGCTATATTTTGGCTCACAGGAAATTCTTCAATCGTATACAAGAATTCAACTATTTAAAAACTCTTTCTCATTGTTTCTATAACGTGTGGGCTGTTCTAACAGATGTTTCTGTTACCATGATGCTGAAAAGCCGTTGTCTCCGGATGTTATTCTTTGTATTTGTTTGCTACTGTTTTGTAATGTATTCCAAGTTTTCATCATCCCTTGTCTGTCAAACAGAACATGAAAAACAAACTAAAACCTTAGACAAACTAGCAGATTCTGAAGTAAGTGGCAGTCTGCACCCACGGGTACAGATGGCAGTCGATGCAACAGGTTATGAAGACCATAAAAAAACTTAAAGCAGACATAACCTGTTCATATTGTGATTCATGTTTGGAATCAGTAATTGCAGAAAATAACTGTGACTGACTTTGAATGAGTTGGTATGAATTTTAAAAGACTACTGCTCTGAAATTCTAACCTAATATCTGAACTACGGGACTGGTATTTCATGCACCAAACTGATTACCCCACCTGTTCAAACACGGCAATCTAAATCTCTGCACAGTAAATGTGAACAAACATGGTTTTCCTACAAGAAATAGGTGTCAAGATTTATACAATGGACGTACATTAAGACATGAAGAAAGACTCTCAGGCTACAAGCTGTCAGGTGACTGAACAAAGTTAAATTAACTAGTCACGTACATCAATCAAAAAAATGTATCTTGATGGTTCGAAAATAGTTGTGGAATCAAATCCTCTATCTGCATTTCCAAGTATGTTACACTACACAGAAGAAATTGCCTCAACTTATAATTCGAAGCCATTATAAAAAACATGCAAGGAATAATGGTAGTGCTTTCTTATGTAATTATTTTTGCGGTAATACTGTAGTTGACTTTAAATTACTGTCATAACTATGTAATTTATATTTGTATAAGTATTCTACTTGTGCTATGACATGTTCTACAACCTTAGCCTTGGCCCATGAAGGCTCTATGGAATGTAAATAAATTCTATTCCATTCAATGCACAGAATTCCATTATGTGTTGCACTAACTAGCTGTACGTTTCTGACAAAAGTAATTAAATTCATACTTACCAACATTTTCCACTCCAAGTTATTCACATCTGCGAATACCTGTACTAACCTACCATTTATACATTAATACCAACATCGTATCATTAGACTACCAAAACCACGGTAACGAATTCAAGAAAAGCAACTAAAAACCTCAATTATTTAAACACGGCACTCGCACTACGAAAACCAATGAAACAAATTGTACGTATCAGTTTCATATCGAGAACAATAAACACGAAAAACGTCTGCTGATTCAGGAGGAAGATTTCTTCTCCTTGATCTGTATAATGATAGCGCTTGGTACTATAATATCCCCAGACACATGCCTGTCAACAGAATAATTTTCCTTTGCAGTTGTCGAAATTTACCTCGTATCACAGCTGGTAATGTGGACTGTATCAATATAGTAACAATGTCTGAAAAGAAAATATGTATTTCTCTTTTAACCTCAGACTTCACAGTCGATTTAGCTACTTATTGAAATGTACCTGATACAAACCTATCCTCTCAGAAGATTCCAGTTCAATATTAACTTCTGAAACTACAAAGTCTTTTGGACAATCTGGAAGACTCTTTGATTAGGGGATCAGCCCATCACAGGGCCTCTACATATGCATGAGAGTGCAATTCAAAAACCTTGTAGATTACAACCATATCTTAAATGTGATTTAAATCCAGTCCCAGGAACTGAGCAGTAAAGCCATGCATACCTTACACTGAGAGACCATTATCATCAGCACAACGTACATTATTTCAAAAACCTTTAATTAACCACGCTGTTAACTCCATACATAATGAATACAATTTGCATGAAAATTTCCCATTATATTTGTTAAAACTGCATCAGATCTCTCCAGATATCCAAATAATGCAGTGCTGTAACAGTAAATTCAGAACCCCTTAGAAAGAAGTTTTTAAAGCTGTGTATTTATAATGTTGGTTTCCTGAATATCAGATCGACCTACAACTTGAGTGCATGTAGATGTCACACAGTAAAGATAAAATTATTCTAAATAATTGTTACTAATGTAAATACTCCACTGAAATTATAAATAAATACAAGTCAAAAATATTTACATTTTTGACCAATCAAAGGAATCAGGGGAAATAGATATCTGGATATTTCATAATCCTGACCAGGACTGAGCGTTATGGAAAATAAAATTTCCAGAGGACTCTGACCCAGTCAGGGAGATGTTAATCCTAGAGCAGCACACCTTTGAGAATCAAATATAGCAGGCACTAGGCCACTAGACCCACTAGAAACAAGACTGATTCTATTAAATTCAACAAGAAACCAAGTTATTGTTTAGATTGTATTAAGGTTACAAAGATATAATACAACTTCAAAATTACAATTAACTCCACTGCACAAAATCTTGAGAAGCCATATTTATTTGAAAATGTATCTTAATATTAATTTTCCATCTATGCTTCTGTCCTCTGTGTGATTAAAATTTGGATTGTGGTCTTGCAGTTTGACAGCATTTGTAACGACATGCATCACTACATGGACTCATAATCCTGAAGACCACAACATGAATTATGAAACAACTATTCATGGAATTACAAACTGTTTGTATTAAAAATGTAAAAATTTTAATATGCAATTGGTAATCCACAAAATAAACACATGTGACCTCTAAACTATTATAACATTTCAAACATTAAAGTACACTAGATGAACACAATTTACATATGGACTGTTAGTAGCAATGAATTTAATTATAAATTTGGAAAAGTCCTTTTCACAGCCAAGAAATCTACTACAGCCTGAACATCTTTGCTGCCACATCAGTCAAGTTTACACAGACGTCAAAACCCAACTGAATGAACTGTCAGTCCCGGTTGCAGCCATGGCTACAGTACCGTAGTAAGCAATTGGAAACTGTAAGAAATACTAATTATAACTGCCATTCACTGTTTGGTGAGTATGCACATACATTTGTAGACAAATTAAATTGAAATGAATACAATATGTGCAAACATAAAATCTCCTTCCGCTTCCATGCACATACACATATTCACTTGTCCTACATCAATATATTTGTTGCATGCATATTCTTTGGATGTTTACATTTCTAACCGAATACTACAATGGTTGGACTCTCTCGACTATTTGCAAGTGTGACAGTGCAAAGGAAACGTTATTCATCAAAACAGAGAAATTCTTACCAAATCTGAACTATGACACTCTGTTGGTTCTGATGTAGACCAAATTTTAGTGATTTTAATGAAATTTTAAAGATTAGAGGAAAGAAAAGTCTTCTCTCATGACAGTTTTGGTAAACAAATTGTTTTTCTTCATATTTCAGCAATTACTCCAGATGTAACTGATTTATTATGTGGCAAGTTCATGACAAACAAATGGCTTCATCCAACCGCTTAAAGTTAAAGGCACACCAGATAAATACACTGAACAGTATGTTCACAACATGCATAAGAGAATTTCAGTAACAATAAAATGTACATTCAATCAAAATAGGCAAAAAGAAGTTTTGAACGTGAGAACATCATACGTTATTACTCGATAAATTACAGAGAAACATATGAAGCACTGTCAAACTTGATGAGAAATAATTGTCTGCTACTTCCTCAAAATACACAAATGGCTTTGACAATCACACGTAGGTTCGTAACATCCAGCAAACATCTACCGAAGTAAAAATAAGATTGGCATTACAGTCTACATGGAAACTAAAATTTGCTTGTGATTTTGATTTTTTTAATTATTCTGTTGAGCACAAGACCGAAAACAAAATGTTAATAAATTGTGAACATTAACTAATCCACTGCACTACACAGCAAAAAAATGGAATGGAGGGGGAGGGGTGGGGGGGGATAAGGTGGTAACAGTGATGATCCACTCGCACACTTCAATGCATTTTCAGACTAAGTATCAAGCACATACAACAGAGCAGAAATAAGGTACAACTATTTCTCACCAAACTTCACTGTGTATCATCATATGCCATTTATTACAATTCAGTTTCATTAAACCATCAGATACCGCATATGTTCAATACCTGTTGGTTTAGCAAAACTTGATTATTTGCGTGTGATATAACAGAACGGATTTAAATTTTAAAATATCATCAATTACAACTCCAATTACCACAACATGTCAGTCATGTAATCAAAGGGAACCGACACATAACAATTCCTACTTTTTCCGTTTAGGTGCCGGAGATTTATCTTTCTTTTCTTCAGCAGATTTCTTCCTTTTCTTTGGCTTTTCCACCACCTCCTCCTCCTCCTCCTCCTCTTCTTCTTCTTCTTCTTCTTCTTCTTCCTAAATAGTGAGACAACATTAAAATTAATACAAACTTCCAATACTACCTATAAAACATTATAGAACAGCTGTCAGTTCATTTACTGCATTTTTCAACCGTATGATCCAAACCACCTCACCAGTATTTCTTACTACCTTCATGGATTAGACCACAGATCAGCATTTGTTGTTTCTAACCTTGACTGCCAAAATAGAAAAAAAAAACACCTGTCCTAATTGATACTGGATACCGCCCATAAGATTAACATCTGTATCTGACAATGAGAAGGGTACACTAAAGCAAGCACAGGCAACCGTATTGACGGTTCAAAGTACACTAATAAAAATCACAAACACCAACTACTCAGCTATGATTTAACAATTAATACATGGATTTATCATACCTGAATCTTTGCACTATCTCCGGTCTTTTGTTTCTTAGTCTCAGGGGGCGAAATTTCCTGAATCGCTGGAGACCTCTGCATTAAAAAATTAACACGCAATTAACTTTAAAAAATGTTTCTACTGACAGCAGTAAATGCATGTAACATATTGACATGATCTTGATTTCTACCTACGGTTCATTCAACATTTAAAAGTCAAATGTACGAAGAAAATTTTTCTATTTTTGTTTCTATAAACAGACAATAAAACTTTTTATGTACTTTGCACAAAGACCATAGAAAATGTAAGTTGAAATCCTCACATCCGTTGGACTCTCATTCCTTACATCTTCTTCTTCCTCATCATCTGCGTCATCCACATTTTCATCCTCTTCACAATCATCTTCTTCATCTGAGTCAGATTTATCAATTTTATGACTGTCTGCAACAGGCATATAAAGACTGGTCACACATCATGCACAGTGAATATTGCAGTCAAGTGACAGTGTTGGCAAAATTGACACATGAAGAATAGGAAGTATCAATAGAAATGATAAAATATGGAGAACCATAATGGCATCAATGTCTATATAGAATACTAACAAATACGTGGAAGAAAATAATACCCGAAGACTGCAAAAAGTTCTACCAATTTAAAAGTAAGGAGACGAGAACAACGCATAAATCATAATAATTACATTCTTTAGAGTGCGCCTGAAAGTGCATCTGACACGAGAATACAGAAAATAAACTACAAAATATGGGCAATATGTAATACAGACAATAAACTACAAAATATGGGCAATATGTTTGAAAGTTATGAGGGGAATAGACGCATGGGAATGATGATACCATCATGCCTTTGGGAACACTGACTTACCATACACGTGATTTCCATATAGATGCACTGGACCACTTCCCTTCAGTAGTGTGAATAGGATTGGCATGTCACTGAAACTGATGTTCGGGTTGCAGCACTCCAAGGAGCCCCGTCTCAGACATACGATAGGCATTACTCGCTTGCCCTTTCTACCAGTTACCTCAACCTGCACGATATTCTCCTCACCCTCCTTAGCCCCTTGCCCAAGGAAAACCTGAAACGGAAACAAGACGATTCAGAACGGAAAACTAAGTTTCGTACTCACACAAAATAATGACGCCTTTATAGTTTTAATTCGTGGGGCACAGGAAAGGCGCCAAACACATTGGATTCGAGCCCAACCGGTGCAGGTTTTTCACATACTTTTCCATTCTCTCATGTCTAAACATGTCACAATTTGCGAGTGTAATAAATACAATCCCCCGCACCACTATTTGGTGTCTTCTGCTTGCCATCACCCTTTTATCAGGAACTCTTGTGTCAGTAATGGCACGACCACTGCGAAGGTGAAAAGACACATCGAAGACACCGTAACTGGAAGCACTAGCACCAGTAATATGAGCATCACCTATCCCATTTAAGGATGTTTCTTCTGCAGCCGCTCAATTTAGGTCGACTAAAAGTGACAGAAGCCACACAAAAGGAGCCCTCCATTTCAAACATCATTCCCCTCAGCAGGCAGCCAGTAGCCCTGGGGAGCTGGCAGTATCAGCCAACCTCAGAAAGCTGAGAAGACAACTACAAGATCGTGCTATGCAAGATACTGTACTTCATCAGAGGTATGGGGCTGCCAACAGATTAAGTGAATGGGGATGTACAATACATCAAGAAATGCTTGCGGTGTAAGGGTCAGTTAGGTACTCACCGACTTACACATATTTCATTTAATTTTTGATTGACTACAATAATTTTTGACTTTTTCATTGGGCATGTCTCAGAGAATACTCCTCTGCTATCCCAGAATTGTCTTTGGTTATAAATTCTGTGCAAATTGGAGTATTTCAAGTAAACTTGGTAGATAAATACTGTACTCATTTCATGCAACAGAGTTATTTAATTTGCCTAAAATGTTCATAAAACTTAAAACAAAATAGTCTGTTCACAGACATGCTTACAAAGCAGCTTCTTTAACACACTGAATAGTATACTACATTTATTGTTATGATGCACCACAACCTTCCAAAATATTCGTAATCCTTAGAATTATCGTGAACCACTGTTTCAGTGAATACATACCTGCCTAAGAGTAAGATACTGATTCTTACTCAGAGCTTCTCTGTTCAGATCCAACTCCCATGATCCTCTTTGACTTGTGCTAGACAGGGTAATTCCTGAACACACAACAAACTTAATCTTCACAAAAATGTAATTTCTGAAGAAAATATGGCCATGCCAAGCAATTCAATTTTTTATCATAAAAAAGGGTATTGATATAAATGCAATATAAACACAAAATAAAGGACTCATTAAGTATTATGTATGACCACTAGAAAAGAAATTATTTTCAGAAAGATATGCTGTTGGCCAAACTACCTGCAAACTGTGGATAATATGGCCAACCAAAATCCTCCTTTTAAGAACATGTAAATTAAAATACAAATGCAAAGAATTAAGACATAAAGTTTTAAAATATTATCAAAATTTTGTTTTTAAAATGAAAGCAACAAAAAGACAACTTATCTTTTGTTTAAAAGTCAATGATACCTAATTGCATAATTCTTTTGAGTTCATCAAAATAATCTTTGACAACGAATGGTTCAACTACTACCTGGGATTTATTTATATATGAACTGCTACAAATTGCCAGCCTCTGAATGGGCCGTGACACTGAAAAGGCAGCATTTCTCAAAACACGTGGACATCAGATCGCAAGGGAGGGAGAGAAGGATGTGAGGCATCATTGCACAGCAAGTACAGATTACCCAGACCAATTATTATGCAAAAAAAATTTGATACAGTGGCAGACTAATAAACTATTATTTCTGGTATGGCAAGGAAATTAGGTTGTTTCTTCAAAACATTCATAATTCATATTTTTTATTGTGTTCTTTATGTCAGCTGAAATAAAACAGTGAGACTATTTATTTTGAAGAGAATATATAATGAAAATCTGATTATGTGCGCCAACAAATAGCAAACTTGATGAAACAGGAATTATACTTCATATCACTGGAAACTTATGCAAATTCTTCTGTTGAAACACAGTAACCGTACGTGTTTGTGTGGGTAACCACACACAAACTGTGAAGCTGACAAATATACTCATACCATCGTAGTAAGGAATAAATGACAGCAGAATTTTTGTTTCATTTTAAATAAGACACTTCTGAAATATATCTGTATTTATATTATATAAACAACCATCCAATGCAAGTAGATATTCTTCTGTTGTCAACGAAACTAGTTCTGAATGTCATGTACACAATTTTAACCAAATAACAATGAATAATGTTAATATTTTATATTGTTAAGATTAATTTATTACAACAGTGAACATAACACCTGTTAAAGAGTTGTACATGGAACTATTGCGGGTGATGAAATTCAGTCCAAATATTTCTATTAATTTAAATCAAATTCAGATCCCATCAGTTTTCACGCATTCCACATCGGAACACACGGTACTGCATTATCTTACAGAATTTTACTTCAAACTTTGCTGTATACAGAATCATACCTTTAGTAAAAAACTATAATATTTACAGATACTAAACAACTTATCAGAACACCAACAGCACCTACTCAGTAGATGTACCAGCGAACCACGCACTGGCAGACACAATATTACACATGGCATCTTGGCACACGGCATGAGACCTGGTCCCGTGCTCACAAAAGCTGATATCATTTGAGCATGTACAGAGAAATTCTGGAGGCACTGTGAACTGCAATTTTACAGTCCATCTTCACGCAATTACCTATTGATGATAAGATCTACATGTATTTTCAGTATCACAATGCAGTCAAAGAAAAATACTATGAACTGTCCTCTATGAAGGAGGGAAACAAGCAGCTCAGAATCCTACTTGGAGAATCACATAAAAACTTAACGTCAGGTAATGTTTTATTTTCATCATCTTCCTATTGGCACAGCAATCCACAGCAGTGGTAAGATGAGCTGCTCTTTTATCCTCAGATGTGTTAAAATGACAACATCTGAATTAGTGTAAGACACTTCAGTTTACAATTTTCACAGGAATTTAAGTTAACACATGAGCGTTATTCACAGTCTGTACACTTAAATGGGCTGTCAGGGCATTAAAGGCCTTAAAATATAACGCAAGTTAATTTAATAATTTCTTCTTTATGAAAGGACTAATTAAGAAGCAGACTGTCCGCATCTCTTGGACATCTCAATCCTCAGTTACCACACAAAAACATAATTTTAAAAAATAATATACGTAAATGTACTCAGCAGTATGCACCTTAATCAGCACTCTAATCATCTGTCCCTTCGACCTGTAACGCTTATGACAAGAAACAATGCATTTACTCTGCTCTATAATTAATACAAGAGAACAAATTTACAATACAGTGACCAAGTTTACTTGCTGCTGATCATTTGTGCTGCATTCAGTTCCTTGACCATCCTGTGTCTGAAATTTAACTTGTGAAATTTAGTACCACAAGCCCTAACCCAAACCAAACTAATGCAACTGGTCATCATGCCAATAAACATAAAGCAATTAAGGAAAGACTCTTAGTGAATAAACAGCCATAAATTAAGTCTTATGCAGAAAACTAGTCTGCAAGGTTACTTACAAAGATATTTAAAGCTATAGGACCTTTCTCACACACAAAAAAATTTCAATAAATTTAACCTACAAGGTAACTTAGTTTAGATTAACATACTTTATTTATTTATTTATTTACTCAAATGTTCATCGCATTTTCAAACAGATCAAGCAGTCGCTTTATACCCTTGATTTGCTCTGCTAGTTTGTATATTGGCTTCATCGATTTGCTCAACTCCTCACACTTTGCCATAAGTTGATACATGGACTTTATATTGGAATCTACAGCATCACAAGTCTTACAAACTGCATCACGGTACACTTCCAGGCACTCCACTGTGAGGGCCGACACACTCCGGAGGATACCGGCCAGGTTTTCTGTCAGTGTGTCCACAGATGTAGCAACTCTACGCACCTCTATTTCCAAATCGTTTAAAACATTTGGATCTATGACTGGTAACTGCGGCATCAGTGCTTGCCTGTACAAACATGGTGTTGAAATCCGGGACCCAGGAAATGGAGGAGTATCTCCTTTCTTTGTCACAGGACTTGACAATTTTATTTTTGTTTCCAAGTCTTCCGCTACAAACAGAACCATATCACCTTCCTTCGTAACTGTTCCTTCCAGGCACAAGTCATCCATTGGCTGGTGAAATGGGTTAGCGTCAATACTGCTGTCAGAGTAACGGTTAGATCTTCGAAGGTCTAGTTTATCTGGTCTCTTACTATCGCCATCTTGAACAGATTCTTGTAACTTAAGGCTCTTTTCAACAGCACCTTTCTTACAAGTGAAGTCCAAATCCGATAATCCAGGTGAAGCTGCCAAAGACCGGTTTTCAGAAACGGAAATATCTGGTGGTGAATTCTGAGAATCGAATGATATTTCAGAATACGAAGCTGTCATTTCATGAAGTCTTTCGTCGTACATGTCAATAGTTGACACACAATCATTACGAGGAGACAAATGTTCCAATTTATTGGATAATTCTGTTGCAAATTCCTGATTAAACGTTTCGAATTCGTTTTCAAACGGCGAAGATTCATCCGACTTGTTTTTCACATCACCCATGTCCGCCATATTGTAACTTCAATCGGCAATTTTCAATCCCTACCGCTAGAATTCGTTCTGATGCACAAAGGATATCCTGCAGGCCGCCATATATAACAGTGAAATTGGAAAATGCGCTGGCAAATATTTTCTCAACTGAAACACTGCAAATTTGAGAAAATCGAATATATAAATCATCAAAGAGCCATCTTATGACTCATCTCATTTCAGGAATCAAAATATTTCCCCCCCTAGACACCGCAAAAAAACAGCCGTTTTATAAAATGATACGACTCAGCCTGCAAGTTACATGTGATAACAAATTATTTAGTGCTGATAAAATGCAATGGACGTCTGAACTCACATGTGTGCAAATATCCAAAAAGTTCCCAGCATAACTGTTACGGAAGACTCAATCAAAACAAAATACCAGCACAAACAAATCAAATGCACAATACATTCTCGACTTATCGATATCTTGAAACGATTAATAACTGCCAGTTCGACATAAAAGCACGAGGAAGTTGTCACACGTACTAAGACACTCACTCCGTACCTGATCGAAACTAAAACCTACGGAAAGAATAAAACTTGCCAAGATTCGAACACCCCCTACGGCCAGTCCAAAGTTCAGATTTTTAGGATTAAAATTACGTGCTCAAAATGAAAAACTACGATTGCACGTTGATTCTTGGTCTATTCACCGAAAGTACCTGAACTTATGGTGTAATAGGGCCCACACGTGCAGCGTCGAATGAGGCAGTATGTAAATATTTGTGAGATGGTAGCGGGTAGCGTCAGGACCCTACCCCGAAATTTGCCTGAACAGACTTCCGAAAATCATGAACACATCAAACAGTACACGTGGTCTTCTGGCGAAGTTATGGTCCGCTGAGTGTTACTTTGGACAATTTTACTTCAGAGCTCCAACTATAGATTTTCGCTGAAATAATAAAAATAAGTTCACACGCCGATCTGGCATCCACGTAACGAACACGACTAATTAGTAATTACTTTCCGAAGCGAAATGGGTTGGCTGGCGGACTTTATAATTAGTAAGGAGCTTTGCAATACAGAAAAATAACGATCCACTAAAACTCACCCCAAAACATGTATTCAACCATTCTTGAAGCCTCGATGAAGACGACTGAGCACAGCGACAACGCTGCCGGAGGACAAAGCAGAAAATACCGTCGAAGAGCAGTCACAGGACGACAAGAACAAACCCCACTGCACTTAATCAGTGGCG
>NW_019060094.1:154265-175744 GCF_000696155.1 Zootermopsis nevadensis
TTCGGTCTTCTAGGTAGGGACATCGTGTAGGTGGTTATCAACGTTAAGCAACGTATCGCCTCCATCTTAAGGGTTCCTTCAAAACTAAAGACCAAAATCAAGGGAAACGTAATCAGAGAGTCGATTAGCGCGCATACGAACATTTCACCGTCATAAAGACTTAATCACTTACCTTACGTATTGTATTGCTGCCCGTAATAAAACCATTTGAAACCCGAAGCTCGTCTGAATTACATTTAAGAATTCGGTCCGTACCGCGAAGAAAACACCACACTTCACCATTTTAAAGATAAACTCGTTAACGCTGTTTAAGGAAATAATCGTGAAAATAACGAACTCTCTGGCCATTATCCATAGACTTGATTTTTGTTAAAAAAAAATACGACGTTTCGGAGACTGGGCTCTTTTTGTCCTGCAGCCCTCGACAAACATGAATAGCGAATGTAAGTTAGTCGACCCCTGAGTTATTTTTATTGTTGTTATAGGGCTGATATAATGAAATCTGAAAGCTGGAATGAGACATAATCAAAATTTCTGCAATGTCTATTATACAATCTCAAGTTTGTTGAAAACGCTATTTCGAATGCTGACCTCTGCTTTTGATAATGGAAGTTATCTACCAAAGAAGATTTCTTATCATCTCATTTTTCGATAACAAGGATTGCAGAACAGCAACCTTGGAAACTTGCGGTAATATTTGCATTATCTCCGTCACCCATTCTACAGCCTCACGAAGATCACACCACCTGAACCACTACAAAACATGCGTGTTACATGCCCGACCCATCTCGTCCTCCCTGTTTTCAAGCCCCAGAGTGAAAAATTACGTAACTCTTCAAGCATTTTCTCTTTCAGCCCTCATGTCTCGTCATAGCCTTGTCCTTCCGTTCGAGTGCCGAATCGCCTGTGTCCGTTGCATTCGGCAAACCATAAACGTCACCGCTTATCAGCCACGACGTGGCAGACCCGTTCACCGGGACTGCCACGACCAGTCGATTTTCGCGAGCCACCGGAGACGGATCGCCCTGGAGCGCGGAAGTCTCAGCAAACGTACGTATTAAGAGACAGGAATATTGAAATTAATTGGCAAATATTTTCAATAGACCAATCACTGATCGTCGCGGCTTTCCTTTGAAATATCCAGTTTACTCCTTCATTTGTTCGTAATTTCCACTAACGAAGTTAAATTTTTACAAATATGATCGCTTCGCACTGTCTTCACGTCTGTAAGAGCACAGACCGAAAGGAAATATTTAAAAAGAACATAAGATACGAAGGAATTTCAGGGTCACTCCCACCTCGAGATACCTCTTTTGGACACGACACTTCGCAAATTCCAAGCACCTCCGTCCTCACAGGAGAATTATTACACAATAAAATAATATTTATGGTTCGACATTTTGTTTTCTGAATTACAACGTGTAAACATTCACCCAGATGTCATTAGTTGCCAGAAATATCAGGACATGTCACCAGATAAGGAGGCCTTGATTAAATATGGCAACTGGGTGCATAAAAATATTTCGCATGCAAAAGAACCTCGCATGTTAGTTAGACGTTTCGCATCTGTCTCTTGTAAGCACTTAAGTTCTATTGTGCCATCCTAGGACTCGCCTTTCAGAGCCTGAGAAAAACCTGGAAATAACCAGTTTCTAACCACGCTTATAATTGCTCAAATCCCTTTTGTCGTAGATGTGGACCGAGGAGGGCGTTGAACACTGGAACCCTACCAGCGAGAATTTCTTGTGGTTACTGTCCTGGTTCATCGGGACGCTGGGCAATGCCGACATCCTTGCCACGTTCATTCGAAACAGAGACACCACTGACGCTTGTCTCATCAACCTGATCGCCGGAAACATCCTTGCGATTCTTTGCTTACCAATCAACTACCTGCATCATTTCTACCTTGACTTCGGACTGGGGTTTCCCATGGAAGACGCCTTCCTGATGTCACGTAACATCGCAACGGGCGTACAACTTTTCTCGATGGTCGTCTACAGCGCGCTAAAGTTTTCCAACGTGAAATCATCCGACAATTACGAAGCGATCAACATTCTTCCAGACTTGATCCCCACGGCACTTTCGACCAGACATGAGCGCGGTCGATGCGTTACAGCCACTCGTCAGACGTCTGTAATATGGGGGCTGGCTGTACTTTGTTCCCTCCTCACAGCATTTACATCAGAAGCGTCGGATTACATCTACGTCGATGATGTGTTTGTAGACGACAACGCCAAACTTAGAACGATATTTCACTGCGTGACATTTTGCATAATCCCGCAGATTCTCATCGTATGTCTGTGTGTACTGACCGCACTTCGAAGGCGTGACGTCGCTGACAAGACGGAAGATGACGGCGAACTTATGTTCTGGCTGACCTGTGCCATCCTGATCAACTACGTCCCCTTTAACACCTGGATCCTGTGTTCCTGGTCACAAGGAAGACTCCTCACAGTGGCAGCCGTCGATTTCTTAACATACTTTCCACTGTACTCCACTGCCTGTTGGACTCCTCCCGTCGTATACTTTTTCAAGAAAGCTCCAAAGAAGCAGTTGGCCGCCGTGTGACATTTAGGCCTCTCTCCTCGTTGGGTGCCCAGAATTTATTAAATCGCTTCTGAGAATAAACCAATGGCTGCACGGGACCTGTGATGTTTCAGCTTATGTACATATGGCGGCAGTACGTTCTTCCGAAACGTCCGTATCCACGTCGACATAGTGACTGGGAATTTCTGTTAGCGTGAATTATTACCACTGTGATGATTCTGTAATCCAGATTCTTTCAATTCACATCACAACCATCGTTGACTCCATGTTTTGTTTTCATTTCCCCAGCTGACATGATGTCCTCAACATTTTCCTTGCTGCAAACGAAAGATAGGTTTCCGATGTCAGTATTTTCCACCCTGAAATACTTTGGCCTTACGAGCATATCGGCTGAACAAAAATTTGAAGTTACAGTGCAGTCACGTGTTTTGTGATTTTGTTAACAATGCGAAAGCCGTCGATGTTTTCCTTCGGAGTGTGGACTTGTAGGCCGAGTACACACAGCCTCCAGCCCTCAACTTGAACGATGTTCTTTCTGAAACGCTGGTGCCTAACCACAAGACAATGGTTAAAACTGCCCGATATCAAATTCCACCCCCACACACAGCGTCCATTTTAATTACGTCATGAAACAATCGTGGTACAGAACGGTCTCCGTGATATACTCCGTTTCCATGGGAAATAAGTTAGGCCTAGTAGCATCATATTTGTCTCCATGGTTACGTTATCCAGACTGAATAATTTCCCCTTTGGACGTAACCAGTCTGAAACCTTAGGAGTGTACTTAGTAAGGATCACCACTCTACAGTGGGGAAATGCTATATTTTACGGGGTCTGGTTTCTCGTACGTGAATGAATGTTAGATTAAGTTGCTGATAGCAAATTTAAGCTTCATCCTCAACTCTTGCTGCTAGTAAACTGTGTCAGTACAATGAGTTTATTAACAATATGGACAAAGAACGGCATTGAAATCCTTGAACCAGAAGAATTAAATAAGAACAGTACAGGCTCTTACGTCACTGTCTTTGGTTTCTGTGGTCTTCCTCAGTCTCACGACACCTTTCACATACTTTCCAGTTCATTTTTCCGCTATAATAAATCATTAAATGAACCATAAATGTATAATTAAACAAATAACGTCCTTTGGTTAATCTCGCTGGTTTCCTAGCGATGATTTAGTTTTGCGCGTTGGCATCACTGTTCGCGCTTCGTGGAAGCTTCCGGCGAAGACGCGCTGTGTTTTCGAGGACGACTGTATCGGTTACGCACTGAAAGTTGTAATCGTCAAATTGGGAAGGCGGTAAGCAAAGTCAAGTTATTCTTCATGTATGAAGAGGTGTAAGGTATTAGGGGGAATCATTGATAGACGTTAGTTTATAGCAAATCTTCTCCCTTGTGATGTATTTTTTGTTTGCCGGTAATTAGGAGCCAAGGCTATTACTGTACCAAAGGAGGCTACCAAGGTCAGGCGGGGGAGGAGCCTCTCTCGAATAATTTGTTTTGAAGGAAATTAAAAATATATTTTAAGGTGGCGAATCCTGCGTCGTGAATACTGATAAGGGGGAATAATTTAATCTTTAGATATTTCACAACTTTTTTTTTCAGACACCTCCATTCTGATTCATAGAAACGTATTTTATAATGTAATAATTTGCCATGGTACTGATTGCAGTTTTGTGTACGTTATTGTTACGTTTTTAAATGCTCGTTTCTGTATATTAAAATGCCATGGTACATCCAATATATTAATACTATCCAATAATGACTTTGCTAATGATAAGTATCTTACTATGTCTTAGAATGGCATGGTTTATCGAACAATTAATGCACTTATTTACATTTGGGTAAGGTTACGACAATGATTGCAAGAAGGCCTATACTGAACATCTTATCTCGCCTACTGTCCACAGTTCCAAAAACCATGGAAAAAAACGGTGTTGTTCCTGATGTAATTGACACAGCTCCAAGCGCAAAACTTGAGGTAAGAATGAAAATTTGCCAGTGTTACAATTGATTCTAATTGCATTTGCAATTTAGGCCATGTAAATGCTTTCAAATCAGTTGATGTTTGCTGAGGAAGGATTTTTTTTTGGGGGGGGTGGGGGGGTTTAATGAAATATGCACTTATCGTACCCAGCCTTTATACTGAATGGCTAGCCCAGCAAATAAATGAACTGATAAAGAAATTTTAAGGCTGCGTTACTTCAGTTTTTTAAGAGTAACTTTAATAAACTAGCAAGCTAAACCAATAAAATAGACTTGGTGTTTATATGTGGCACTGTAGGATAAGTTCACATTTAACTTTCTCCAGTTACATCCTCAAAGCGACATAAATGAACATTTTTAAACATCACCGACCTGGTCGTTAGAATACAAGTTCATCCGGACATGGTTTGTATTAATGCTACCGACATTGAAAATATACAAACCATAAGAAGCAGTCAAACGTTAATATCAGTAAGGCAGTGATCAGTATCGTACATAAATGCAGTGTGATGAATCGTCTAATGTCACAAACCTTTACAGAACCATAGGTCTAACGCCACGGAGCGGAGTCCCTCGGAAGCTGATAGTCGCCGTCTGATGTTCATTACCTTGTTCACAAAGACCCCAGCACTGGATTAAGATGGTTTTAACATCCTCCGCTCTCTCCCAAGTTCCAAATTCCACACTGGTTTCTTCACTCGCCACCTACGCAAAAACAAAATATGTTTCAGGTGTCTTATGGATCGGAAAAGGTTGATGATGGGAATGAACTGACACCAACGAAGGTGAAGGATCCACCCACTGTCAACTGGGGTGCTGATGATGGCTCCTACTATCTACTGTGCATGACAGGTACACGAGTGGCTCTTGGCGACCCTGCTCTGATATCCCACCTTCTCTGCTCAGTCCCGAGTTATGTGGTGGTTTCTTTTTCGGAATACAGTAATTTTAAACCAATTTGATCTATTTCATTGTTATGGTTTGTTTTATGTAGTACATGGGGACTGGCTGTATTAATTATAATACCGCAACCATGGCGAGCAAAGTTGCACGTTCTGTCATCGAGGTTTTACGAGGAATGAATTCTGATTGAATGTTTTAGTGCATTTAGGTTGTACCGTTTGAATTGCCAGATCCTGATGCTCCGAGCCGCAAGGACCCGAAGTTTCGAGAATGGCATCACTGGCTGGTAGGAAATATTCCTGGCAACGATGTGTCGCAGGGTGAAACTCTTTCTGAGTACGTGGGTTCTGGGCCTCCGAAGGGCACAGGTATGTGAACGTAATCCAGGTAATAAGGTAACGACACCAAGCTTGTATTCTGCCAGTTTTGTTTGTGTGCTTGTAATTGTCCCTCTACCTCCAAGCTTAATTTTGCCTAAATAATTTCAGGTCTCCATCGCTACGTCTTTCTGGTATACAAGCAGCCTGGAAAAATTACGTATGACGAGCCCCGTCTGACCAACAGGTAAATGATTATATGGAAATTGTTAGGTTTATTTCAGCCCACAAGATTTCGATGCCAGGAAGGAACCGTGGCATTTCAATTTAGAAAAAAAATACATGTTTTTTTATTTTTTCTTATGTCGTATTATCAAAATATTATCTTATTTGCAGATCGGGAGATAACCGAGGAAAGTTCTCCGTCAGGGACTTTGCCAAAAAACACAATTTGGGAAATCCCATTGCTGGTAACTTCTACCAGGCTCAGTGGGACGATTACGTCCCCAAACTTTACGAACAGCTCGATGGCAAGTAAACAAGCTCAAGACTGCAGAAGCCAGAATATATATTCGTCTTTCAAAATGACATTGCCAGGTGGCAGCCATATCTGTATATTGTAAATTAACGCAGTTGGTGTCGAATTATCTTTAGACGCTGGTTTTGAATTTGGGAAACTTTAATTTCTTTCTTTGTACACTGTTTTGTCAGCACATGTAAAGTGCACATTTTCTGTACAATAAAGGTTGCAAGCAACATAACACCTTTAGTCTTACCATAATATTGCAATGTTACATACTCGAGTAAGATTTTAAGATTTCCTGGCAAAAGAAATAAAATGACTCTTCTGGGATGTTGCGTCAAGTAGTCTCATAGAAGCCGACTGATATTTCAGATGTACGTGCTGCCTCCATCATCAGCATGATGGAGGCAATAAGCACCTCTGAAACGTCAGCTTCCGAGACTACTGGACACATCCCAGAAGACGGTCAATCTTCGTGTCTGCTTCCGTGACAACCTGAAATCTCACAGAAGATTTTAAGGTACAGAATCTTCTACAAGTAAGTGCCTTGTAACATCTAAAATTGTCTTATTTCGTCTCTTCATAAACCTAGGTATTTTTCTGAGCACCTTGTTTTAAAACAAGCCAGACCACAAACATACAGAATAAAGAACAAAATTGTTACCCCAGAGGAAAATGGAGCGGTAACAAGTTTTTCGCCTTAATAAGGATTTCCTTTACTTTACCGATTTCTTCATGAATCTCATTTCTCTTCATGTGGTCATGTTAATGTCAGATATTTATAAACTTTGCACTGACTTTAAGACGTCCATTGGTTTCTGCTTTTGAAAGGTATAGTCTGGTAGGGGCAAACTTTTTATCAGACTACATGGTGCAACATCCCTGAAATAATTATCAAACTCAACTGCTGTGAGAACCTGAAATCTCACCAATTTAATGGGAAATAGTATATTTAAGCAGCACTCACTTCCTGTTAATAAAATTTTGTTCTATGCTGTAATTCCTGATATTTATCAAAGAACAAACATCTGTTAGAAAGAGGGATGCCTAATCATTGATAAAATATTTGCAGAATACTTTAAAGTACAAAGGTCAAATGTATGACAAAACTTTACAAGATCAGCCATTTGTGATTATGCTAAATTGTGGCAACTTTTATTAAGTTTTGCTTTATATCTTTCTATGCAGTATTACTGTGGCACTACCGCTACTTACCTCCGGTGTTGACTAATCATATAGCATCGTAAAAAAAAACAGGTACGCTTCCGAACTTCCTTTGGTACAAACAACATATCAGCAGGTTTTCTCAAGCTAGGTTCCTAGCCTTTCACTTAAGAAGCTCTCAACAACAATAACATTTCATTTGAAATGTATCCATATTTAATACATAGTTTTATTATGTATCACCTCCCCAAAAAATGTTGGCTTGATATTTACTCACCATCTGTAGAAAACGCAGTACGAATACAACCCTCAGACCTATTTCTCTAACCTGTGCACTATCACTTAAAACTCAAAAGCACACATAATGAACAGGCGACAAAACTGTCGACGTCTTGATAATCCTCAATTATACGCCATATCAAGGAACATTATGAACTAATAAGCGATAGAATGTATCGGCGATATAACTGAAATAGAATACACATGTATAATTGAAAGATCGCCGTCTTCTAGGTTGCAGCGCCGTGTACAACCTCGAAGACAGCCATCTTCGCAATCGTCGTCGTAAAATCCTACTTAATAAACATTTATCCTAAATACGAGTCACACTTCGCCCTGCAGCCAATAAGACACGAATTAAATACAGGGTAGAAAAACTGTCGAAGTTTTTATCGAACTTTCTTTGATCATTTCTCGAGTATGCTACAAAAGCTCGATCCTCACCCAAATTTTCAATCGAAAATCGACCAATGCCTCTTAAACTTCACGCAAAAGTGGCACAAGTAATTGAGCTTTTGGTTACAATGGGCTAACAGAAAGTTCTCTCTCTAGACAAGGCACCACACCACAAAAGCATTGGGGGGAGTACAGGTGATGTTCCATTCATTCTTAACCTACATGAATGAGGATCCAGATTCTCCCTTCAGCTGCTTTACTTCTAGGGAAAGGAGCCATTTCAACAATCTTGCTGTTGAATAACCATCCACAAATTAGGCACAATGAAGTGAAAAGTAGGTAAAATTTAAGTTACATTTTTGGAGACAAAGCTGTCAAATCTATGTAAAAACAGGCCATAATCTGGTGTAAAACAAAAGTTCAAAAAACACAATAAAACAATCCAATCTGTAATACAACTTCCTTGCCTAATCCTAATTCAGTATTTAATTATCATCTTAAATATACGACCCAAAACAATTAGCTTGACAAGCAGAATAAACATTAACCAAACAATAGTTTAATTTAAAAAAGGAAAATAATGTACTTCAGATACAAACAGTAATTCACTTACCGTGCTGACATCACACAGATGCAATGTACCTGACTTCATGATCAAGTTCAAACTGCGGAAGAAAGCAACTGATGTAGACACGTTCACTTCGAAAGGTGACCGAGCGACACAACACCTGTGATGGCGATTATCGCCTTAACTCTTGATACTGGTGATCTTCCAGCAATGGCCACTTTACTATTACTGAAAGAGACCCAGGACACAACTGACAGATTGATGGGCAATTAAGTATAAACATTGATACAAAATACAATAACATTTAACAGTCATTACAGCTTTTCTTTTTGCAAAGGACAGGCGACACAATTCAGTGAAGTCCACGAAGGGCCGGAAGCCATAAATCAGCCAACTATTCATAAATGAAATGAAACTGATTACATTTTCTCTTTTTATAAACCAACACACGTGCACACATTTTAATACTTTTCCACATGTACAAGGAACAGAAATATAAATACATTTAGTTACTCTTTTACTTAAATGACTAGAGTTGTAAAAACTTTTTTAGACTCCGCGACGAAACCAATACACGTTCGCAGCTGGCGACATTGTCGGAAGGCGTGTCGATACAGAGCCATGCCAAGTATTGTCAATAACATTTGTCACACAATGAGACAGGTTTAGCACCAAAAAAATTAAGACTTCAAATATCGACATTGCTAACCAATCATTTTAAATTTGTTCAATCATTGATCACAGAAGTACATATCATAAATAGACTCTCATTTATCCACAGCACAGAACTATAGCAAATATGAAACAAACTTAACTTAAAAAGGAAATCTTTCACTAGTTTAGATAAATATATTATTTGGAGGAACTCTGCCAGTAAGCTTTACACTGGCAAAATATTCTGACACAGTAAGACTGTGGTTATTTGTTAGTATTCTAAATACCACTGTCCAATACAATCTACAGCAGTAAAAGTTGTACAAGTTCCTCCAAGTTATGTACTAAATCCCCTTTCACCCAAATAAAATATTAGTGTACTGCTTACTTCATACGTCGGACATCTACAATTGAAACAGTAACAACAAAGAAGTAACTTCAATAACAAGACCAAAAATTTTTGGTGTTAACTTCAATGAAAAGAGTAACAAAACAGAACTGGCAGTCGATCCGTTTTTTGGAAAGGATTTTAAGAGACAATATATTATATTGTGGCAAATACAGAAACCATGATAGTACCTTCAAACACGGAATGAAGCTTCCTCCCGCATACTTAGTACGTTCAGCCATAATACCAACACAATAAATCTGCTTCTGTTATTAGGCCATAGTTAAGTAAGAACCAAAACAGTGATTCTGAAAGGACATCAAATAAGTAACATAACTTGGAACTCCATTTCGTCCAGTTCACCTGTCACTTACTCCCCCATTTTTAGTGTCAAGCTCAATTTTTTTTATCGTCACTTATTCCCTCATTTTAGTGTCAAGCTCAATTTTTTTTATTATTTTGGTACTTTATAAATAGAGAGTTCCAATATGCCATATTATACTATAAGACGACGTACAAAGACATAAGATTTTGTCATTAAATAACAAACAGGCTCGTTACAAATTTATACGGACAGGAATGTACACCAACGGGCTAATTACATCATCTTATTTCGTTTTCTATTTTAATTACACACACCTGCAAAACTGCCATAAATGAATTAATGAGAGTCTACAGCAATAATAATAATAATAACATAAACAAACAAATTTTTTTAAATATACAATTAAAAAACAAAAGTGCAGCAACATACTGACACGCAACTATAGAACTATTTCTTTTCACCCAATAAAAAATAACAGCTGCTTTCTTTGAAAAAGTTATTAGCTTTGTAATACATATTTTCTTATAAATAAAAAATATTTTGCTTGGAGCATTATGGCTTGCTGCCAACACCATCACATCACTGTCAGTGCAGTTACATTGCATATAAAGCTTCGTATTTAGGGAGAAGCCACATGTAATGCCGGGCTGTCAGTCCAGAGTCCACAACTTTACTCATTCACTTCTGTTAAAATTAAGGAAACCTATTTCTTTTATAGTCCGCAATGTTCCTGGCGGCCTACATAATCATCCTATACATGGCAATGCTTTAACTATGTGAGCATGGCCAGAGAGTAAGAGTTTAGGTTTCCACAGCAACTCGAGTACTGATGATCTTCTGGACTGTAGCGCCGTCATGACAATGGTTAAGAGAAGCCATAAAAGTTCAAGTGGCAGGTGATGGCAACCATGATCTGAAAAAATAAAACTGAAAACTGCGAAACTGATGAACAATTACACCGCGAAGTAGTTTCAGCTGCGAGAAAACTGTCGGCCGACATCCAGCTATCAAACACTGCCAAATGAAGAGTATGAACTTTTTGACTGCATCTATGTGTGGTGCGGCTTTAAACTGTGACGCTCCTCACGCGCATAATGTGACTTTCAAAATATCACTAGGTATTGTGTCCATTTAAAACCAGTCCCTAACATTTATCCATTACACATTATCATACATACATTTAATACACAGTACACTTATACAATATAATATAAGATTAAGCTTAATTCAGGAGGAGATGATGTAAAATCATCTCTCCAGGACAATTTTATATTCAGAATCATGTAAGAAGAAGTACATGACAGCATTAAAAAAGCATCACTTCGCACTTGGTACACATTTTTACAGAAATGTAAAAAATAATAACTATGCCCTTGTGCTGTGCGCGTAACTATAAATATAAATCCGCAGTTACCAGAGCTATCAAGCAATGTGACATCTCAACAGACGATTTAAAACAAATTTTTATAACATTTACACACACAATCAGATGGTAAATACCAACAAAAACAATACTCATCTGACCCTATTAATCCTGTCACTGTTTTACAGCACGAAGGCGGGGGAGAGACTGCCCGAGCTGTGAATATTAACGCAGTGCTCTGACCCTTTCAAAGGGTTTTAGATCTCTGGGTCATAGTTGCATCTGTTTTACATGATGGCATTTAAGCAATTCATTACCATGTTCACAAGAGCCCACCACCAATCCCTATACTTATACTAACAAGAAATAAAAATGTTACTGTGACAAGCAATCGCCTAATTACGACAATAAATCTGACTCATCAAACGCCGTACGTCATACAAAGCACAAAACTGTGCTAACTGATATGGAAGCGTCTTTCATGTGCAAGAACCTTGCACAGTAGGCCATAATGGAGTACACTGATTCAAACAATTAAACAAAAATGTAAAAATCAATACAATTGATAGTGTCTGGCAAGATATCACATTGCAACATGAAACGCCGACATGTTGTTGTCCGAGTGGGTCACCGCTACTTCACGTGACACAAAGAGCAATCACTATGTAGTACCTTAAATGATAACGACAATTCAAATATTTATAGTGTACAATGCTTTAAACTGCTTACAGTCTTGTAAAAAAAAAATATATATCACGTACATACAAAAAAACAAAAAAAAAACAATGTCAAGTCACAGTTCCTAGTTCCAACATCAAACTATCACCGTTAACGCCCCACATCCAAATGGTAACTTATAACTTCACTTTTAACCTTGAATTTTATTATTCAGGAAATAAACGAAATCATGATTCAGTTTGATTACCAGCAGACACAATGAGATATAAAAATGATTCTTGTTGGTCGATCTGCGAGTCATCTTACGTTCTGCGTAAACACCCATAAAACAAAACCAGTGCAGTGCTGTACAAACCACATGATGTGGAAACCAGCTTTTCAGAACTGAAGTGATGTCATTTCGTACAGATCAGAAGTTCATTTTCTGAGATCACTAGCAGGAGCAATAGCTCTGAAAAACTTAGGTAGAACGACTGTGCTCTGTGCCTATGACCTTCAGAAAATAAAAGCATAATCCAAAATCCTACAGTGAAATGAAACTTCAGACTACAGAAATAAATGGTGGGAACATTTTGAAATTACAGAGGAAAATTAAATCCCTAAGACAGTTTTGAGTTGTGCTCCACAAAGAAGGGAAATGTTGGAAGACCGACAAAGGGACGGATAAACAAAATGAGAGAGAAACATTCTTTTGTTATGGATATTACAAAACAGAATTGTTTCACCTTTCTCTGAGAATTTTCTTCCCCTGCATTGGTAATTTCTTGTGGAATCCAATCAGAGCTCTTGACGTTTTCTTTACAATTTCTCCTGTAGTGCTTTATAAAATCATTTAATGATAAATATGTAATTATTTTATTCCTTTTGGGTTTCAGAGAGGGGCAACTGATTATAATCTAAAATTACTGTTAATACTTGCCTGTCGTAGAAGGCCAAGGCATTATCTCTGTATGTTAAATAACTGTCCCTTGATATACAATGCCTCAAAATAAATTACTTATTTCATAACTAACAAACAAACAATTTCTTAAGCTTATACAGCAGCCTGTACCATGCACGTCTGCTCACGCATTATGCTACAGACAATTTGGAATGAACGGGCAAGAAGATTGGAGACCACATCATAAATATTGCTTTGAATCTCACAACTATCCAAATGAATGTCAAAAATCAATTGCAAACTTCAAATACACTAACACTACAGCAGTACAAGCTCCAAGTCTTGTTCATTCACAGTGCTGGCAACATTTTGATTGGTTATGTTATACAACAGCAGAGCGGAAGTCGCCTTGTTTTCAGAACTTTGTACTTCCATCCTAAGACATTTGTCTTCCGGTGCAATTTACAGTTTTCTGTGATAACAGTCAACCGAATACATGAAAAAAGTTACCGGATGGAAGCAAATTCCAGTTTGGGAGGTCAACAGGCAATGAAGCTGTTAATATCACAATTCCAGCACCACATACTAAATAATTCTCTCTTCGGATCAAGACTTCGGTTCCGATTCTTTCATTATATCCGAAGATTAACTCCTTCCTGTAATATCTGTCATTTAACAAGCAAATCAAAAAGAACTCGGCATTAAAGGGCCAATTTTTAATTCACACACCTCATTGAAACCTGCACGCGATTAAGCCCGGTTAATTCAAAATTATAATCCGACATTTTAAATACGGTAGAAACAATGAGAAGACCACATTTACCCTCTCATTAAGTTTGTAACAAATGGAGCAGGTTAGGAAAATTTGTGTCGGAATTCTAGATTTACCGAGTGATTTATCACGAATTACGCAAATCTGTACTTCAAAACCTGGGAATTTTTAAATTCTGGATGGAAAGAGAAGAATGGTGAATGGGCGTCAGAAGATGGCAGTGATGTCAAGAAACCAATACATACACAAATCCTGACACAAGGGCCATTATTACAGACACTCTATCCGAACTCTTCACACTTGCATTTCAATATTCCAAAAGAAAACAGAATAAAACTGTCATGAAATAGCCAACTCCATGTTCGTAGTAAGAAATAAATTTCATTCAATTCAGCTGGTGCTTGTGATCAGGCAACGACACAGTCGAAACGCCTGAACACAAATGCACTGTAACCATACGCCACTTGTGATCCAGCGTAGAGTTGAACTGCAAGACATTTCACAAACATGTCAGCGCAACAGCTAACTTCACCGAATAAGAAACTACTACTTTAAATGTTACAATAACTTTTCTTGCAGAGAGATATATTTTGTACAACTGTGCAAACGCCACTGGCTCACTTGCGACACTTACCGGCACCGCAATTTAACATCCATTCTGAACTTAGTGGAAGTTTAGTCTGGTTTCACATCAGTGACCGTCAGACGAGGACTGTTCTTGAAGAAGTGGGCTGGCAAATCATCCCAAGACGCTCACCACGGTCCGAGACTCGCCTTATACTACCTTCCCGAGCGAGTCATGTTGATGCAGAGCTGGTGATCCCGCACATCACCCCAGCCACCATTACCTTTACGCAACTTCTGCTTCTTGTTCGTGTTGGTCACAGTGAGTGTTAGGTAATTTGGATACAGATGTTTGCTGGCATACTTTAGCACTTGCTGAACTTTCGATATCACTGCTGTGGATTCACAGTTCGCTTTCTTGTGGTGGACTCCACTGTAGGAAACAATACTTAATTATGCAAAGCTTGAAGAGTTTAATGCATGCAATGCCTCCAAACCTTCTCATCCCACGACCCTAAATCTGACCTCACAACCATCAGGCTTAACCTGTAGGTCACGATTCACCATTAATCCACAAACAGTCGGCTTATCCTCACGTGTAACACTTCTGCGGCATATTAAAATAAACGTTTCATATTGATAGAGGAACTACTATGCCACAGCAAAGAATTTCTCAACTATTTAAGTGAAACTCTATTAATCAGTATTCAAATTTCCTGCTACGTAACACAATTACTCACCACTCCCCGATGTGGAAGACACGAGGGCCCTTCATGACCATCGCATACAGCTTGTGATTCAGGCAACCCTGAGAAATATGCTGCAGACTCCAGTCCCAGTTGTAGTCATCGTACGTGCAGAAGAACTCGGCACAGTGACGTACATCCAGCCACGTGCTGCGGTTGAAAGCCATTCCCATGTTGTGCTTGCTGCTGATCCACGGCGTCACCTCCGCCTGACAAGAAAATTAATGAGCACTCCCTCTCACTTCAACATTCAAAATTATTGGGATATTTAATCGACCATTTTCAAATGCAGAGATTATGTAGCATCTGCGAACGGAATATAAGTTGTTTTAATAGCAAATATGACTCCTTACAGTGGTAGGACACATCTAGGACTAATGGTAAGGAATGGTTTTGTGAAAGCCGAGGTTTTCATAGCAGTGAAAATGTAGTTTGTAGTCTTCTAAGTTGTGATGTTATGTAGTCTCGTCGGTGGTCATCAATGTTCCAGAGGAATGTGTCACTTTCATCCTTGCCTGTGAAGACGGTACATTCTTCCGAAACACTGGTAACCACTGAGAAGACTACATCGTATCACAACCTCACAGCAGATACTTTCCTTTTTATGTGAACTGCCTGTGAGTCAGCCTCCAAAACTGAATACAAATTTTTTACCAACATAACGCACAATGCCCAACATAATACAAACATATTACGTAGTCCAAGATACCTGAAAGGTATGTAAATGTAATCTCTTGATGTCTAGTGGCGAAGACCCAGACAGACACTACATCATATTCACTCCTGATTAAAAGACAAGAAATGAACTGCAAGGCTCATGAAATATGCAGCTGCGGATAAAACAATGTATGTAGGAAACAAGGAAAATCTAATAATTAAGCAACATTTTCATGTACACAATGAAATTACTCTGATTTTAATATGCACAGGCATGGAAGTTATTGATATTTACATCTTTATATGTATAATCAACATGATTTAATGATAGTTATCAACCACAAAGGTTATGTGGTGTCAATATTGCAAACGACAAGCCAACACTGAGGAGAATTTCAGGGACAGAGACAACATAACAGCCCCACACATACAAACATACACACTTACATGCATAACTTTCATTCCACTGGAAAAATTTCTCAAAACAGACAAAGAAGAAATGTGTTAAAACATTTTGTATCATTGGATAATCCTCTCCAGCACAGAACTATACAATCCATAACAGCAACAGTGTTAATCAGGGATGGAGAGTTCATGTTAACCATGTTAGCCTGGCTAACATTTAGAAAAACAAAAAATAAAAAGTATTCTGTCTTACTTTCATAGTTCAGTGATACTCCCACACATCGGAACACAGCAGAACTGATCAGATAATATACGTTAGCCATACAGACGAGGCTAACACTCACTGCAAGCGCCTGGCCGGCAGCAGCCGACCAATGACACTTTTTGTTTGATCGATTCTGCCACGTTCCGGTGTATGGAGTACCACTGAACCACAGATGTAAGACAGAAGACTTTTTATTTTTCATTGTTAGCCAGGCGAACACAGTGAACATGGACAATCTGCCCCCATGATTATTTATCACCAAAAGGGGTTTCTACTGAGCAATTCTTATACAAACCATTTACCTGTCTCGTGCCTTCAGTACGGCTATGCACAGGATAAGCAAGCCAGAATGAAAGTGCGTAGCAGAGTGTCAAAGCAGAAGCACATTCAAAATGCGGGTTGTGAATTGGAAGCCATGATTAAAATAAATCAGCACACATAACCGCAATCTTTTACCAACATGGACGTTATGTTGAGAAAAGAGGCACACTAAACACAAATAAGCTTTCACTACAAAACATAACGCAACGTTCACAGATTCTTAAGAGGACAAAAATACATGTAACCATGGCTAGTACCAGCGTACAACTTGCATTAGGAACAAGATGTAGTGTTTTGCTTATTGTTTCTACCTTCTGGTAGTGCTGATAAAGAGTGGGGAGGATCTGGAAGCTCCAAGATGGAGGGATTGACCCTGGAGAGAAAGTCTGATGACGTTTCAGGGCTCTCTGAGCCTCCTTCTGCAACGCAACAACACAACACACACACATATAGCAGCAGTGAGAAAGTGCACAGCATTATGTGATACTGGCTCCATTACAATTCAGATGTGCGCGTATGGCCAACGACACTTGGCGTTTGATTAACAATTTTATTAGAATCCCCATAAATTTATGTATAAATTGAAATTAACCACACCAAAGTTTGAAGCAGATGGCACAAAATTGCCCCAAACTTAGGCACAAATATAATAATATTTATAAAATGCACATTTAATTTCGAGACAGGGGAGAAAATGACTAACAAAAGCACGAACGAACACTAGTAAGAGTAGTGAGAGAGGAAAGCGTGTTGTTCTGTCCTAGGACTCCCACAAGAGAAAGTGACTTAAAGGTCAGGTTTTACTCATACAGAACAAGTAACGGCAATGCACATTATATACACGAGGTTAGAACACTCACAAACCCGTATAATCACCGTGTGTTAGACAAGACACACAACGTTAAACACAATTTAGTCACTTCAATTATATGTTCCTCATATTATATCTTATGTATTTATAATTTTTTTGTTCAAAACACCTGAGCACCTTAAAGAAGGTTGATTCAACCTTCAACAGACGCGCATTTTCCACATACATAACTGATCAGCAACAAGCTTGCTAAAACAGAAGACGGAGATTCCGGTAACAAACTGGGAACATTTTTTATTCCTCCTTAAACTTCCCCTGCCTACTGCATTGCATCTGAACACCATTTAAACACAAATTCAAACAGTCCGCACACAACAAGTTTTGTCACCGATATGACCGAAAGAAAAAATATTAAAATTAACATATAATGTTCCAAAGGTTTTCAGTAAAAAAAAAAAAAAGTAAAGTACTCTTACAGCCATTTTGTTTCCTTTTAACGCCACATGACTGTCACTGAGGAGTTTGAACATCACCATGACGGAAAAGGCTCCTGTTGATACTGGGAATCAAACCCCAGCCTCCAGTCATCTCACTGCGGTATTGCAGCTGGTTGGCCAAATTACGATAACATTGATTAAAATTTCATCCAGAACACATTACGCGAGGCAAATGGAGAAAGTAGTTTCCCAACAGATAAACAATATGACAAAATAATGTCTGACGTATGATACTGATACTTTTTTGTGTTCTACGCCGCTCCGAGCGAAAAACGAAAGCTCTTCACGATTCCGTAGAAAATAAACCAAAAGCTGTGCAGTAAAGCGGGTGCACTTAATTTAAAATGAAAATATCTTGAACTCACACAACCAGGTTTCACACCAAACGCTCCCACAAACGAAGAAGCTGAACCAGTTTCTTGTGCCATTCAATTCGCTGTGTTCAGCTGCAACTTCTGATAAGCAAAGTAAATAGATTTTGAAGCAAACTGCTTTATGGTACCTAAAAACTTTATGCTGTGACCCGCCTACCTTCTTGGAGTCCCCATAGTAGTTGTACGTCTTGAGGTACGTCCCCAGCGAAAGAATGTTGCAGCGGTTGCAACTTGTGTGGCACGTTCTCTCCATCAACCGCAGCACATGGATGAAATCCTCAGCTACAAAGTGGTCTTCCTCCAGAAACAGAACCATGCCTGGAACGGCATATGCGTTTGTTTACAGTGTACCAACTACTCAGACTACTGTTCCAGACGTAGAATCACGAGTGAAATGAAACAGAAGATCATTTGATTAAAGAAACCGCAGTGCACAGCACGGCTCAAGCAATATAAAGTCATTTGCCTGTGACGAGCGCATTTGTAACCTTCGTCTATGTGTACTGAAACGTAATAAAACAATGGTTGAAAGACGGATGCCAGTTTCAAGAACATCCATTTTCCAGATGCGCTCTTTGCATTTTTACATATTGTACTGGTCTCAACAATCACGTACTGGATGTAAATGTTCGATAACCACTGTTTATGCAATTATTTTTCTAATTTTTGCTCGTTTATATAATTTTAAATATCATATAAAGAAGTACGTAATTTTATTTCTGTATTCGCAATAAAAGCATAGCCACAGTTAGCCCTTGAACAGCCATCGTACCTGTATGGTTCCGTGTCACCTCCAGCTGGTTGAACACCCTGTTCGCTTTCCACCACCAGTGGTGTTTTGTCTGCGTGAACTTTGCCTCTCGGTAATGCCCGTACAGATCAGGATACAGTGCGTTGTTACACAGCATCTCCTTCGCCCTGTACAGAGACACACGCGTGCTAACTAGAGCCCCTGCGACGGCCAACACAATTACACATAAAACCTCTGACTGAGCTACGAAGGCTCGTACCTTTAAGACATGCTGGAAGAAATGTATCGAAATTAAACAAATGATTTCAGTCCACACTGCAACAAAAATAATATAAATGTGATTAGCAACTTTGTACAAAATTAATATTTCGACACATCACGACGTACTCTACAACGAAGACAGGGTCTCTGTATAATCACTGAGAAAAACTAACGCATAAACATTTAAAAAATTAATAACAGTAAAAACACATGTTTCAGGCAGTTACACGATAACGCTGTTACAGATACAGAAGTCATAAGCGGACAAAAATTCTTTTTTTGAGTTGAACCTTTGAAAATTGGGATATGCGTATGATATTCGAGGGCACATTAAAATTCGGATCAATTTATCATGACACGAGCGACAAGAGGTTGTCACGGGATAACAGGCACTTACTGCTCCTTCTTGATGTTGCGAGGGCAGTCTCCGGGCGACTCGCCGGGGAACTCCTTCGGATGCGTCTGTATAGAGTAGGGGTAGAAGATCTGCATAACCTTGCAGAAGTCTACACTCTGGACCAGCTCGTTGATCTCCTCATCATAGTAGTCGTGACTGAACACCAAAAGAACCGTGTCAATGTCCCGTGCCTGCGCCAAGCTCACGATCAGGTGTCGCAAGTAGATGATGCGCGTGTGTACCTATCACAACAAAGCACGAAGATGAACAAAATAACATTTTGAAGTTCAGTTCCTACTACAAAGAAAACACACCACGTGATTACAAAGATGCATTGGTTAACGATATTTAGAGAGAACAGCTCTTTAATCTGAGAATCGTATAAAACGCATAAATTCAACATGTGGGGAATCGTAGAGTTACCGAATGTAGACACAGGTTAATATTATTACCTCCAGGCATTAAAAAGCTAGAATACGAACGTATATTTAAATTTGCTTGCCTTGAGAGAACCTGTCTTATGCAGGATTTGAGGTTTTCATGGCAGTGAGTCTGAAGATGGCCGGCTTCCAGGTTGTTGCGCCGAGGAAGTTTACTGACGTTTCAGAGGTGCTTCCTGCCTCCATCATCAGGGCTATGATGAAACGCAGGTAAACTTCTACTAGACTACACAGGAAACAACCCAGATGCCAGCCATCGTCAAACCTGTTACGTTTTGCTATTAAGTAGAACCAATTTGTGATTTTTCTTGCCCTCACTTAGAAACATGAGGACGACAGCCTTCTGGGATATTGTGCCATGTTACTTTGCAGGGTGATGACGATGGATGCAACAAGGGCACACGTCTAACATTAGACTACACAGCAAAAGTTCCATGATGGATGTCATCTTCATTTGTAACGAGAAACCAAAGTATCACAACAGAAATAAGTCACGTCATGTCTTACTTGCACAACAATGATGAGAGAGTCATTCTGCACGGGACCAAAGAGCTCCTCGTTCAGTACTTGCTGCATGTCGTTGTAGCGCTCAATGTTACGGCGGATGTCCGAGATGTTAGGGGAAGAAGCCCGACCAGCGTTCGGCCCGATCAGGCCTACTGCCCCTGCTCCTTCACTGACATTGGTGCCCACCACTGCATGGCTGCTGTTTCGAGGCTTCGGCGTCAGGAACTTGTGCAGTACCTGAACATTGTCACACGTTACACAAGAACTTCGGTACAGCAACAAATGTTCTGACAGACGGTTAGTTACCTCCGCGTTTTTAAAACTGTGTGATGGACATGCTTTTGTGCTTATGTAACAATCCGAAAAGCATGTTAACCACAATCACACTCTGCGACAGCGGACACAAATCGCACTGACATGTCTCCGCCATTTTGCGACAGGCTGGCCCTCGCATCTAAGCTACCAACTGTCAAATAGACGGAAAAATTCCCCCACAAAGGACAGGGCTTAAAAGTAGGCTCGAGCCAACGTAGAAGAATTACTGCTACGTGAATTAGGACCTGACTGTGACCAGACCTGAGGCACCATGCTGAGGATGGCGGCGGTGGAGTCGTTGCTCTCCGAAGTGTCAGTTCCAGGGGCTTGCCTGTTTCCATTGAGACTGGCCACGTGCAGCTGGAGCCATACGAATGTGACCAGGAACAGGAAGACGGCGGTGCGCACACAGGAAGCCGTGCGGC
>NW_019060094.1:199007-230357 GCF_000696155.1 Zootermopsis nevadensis
CTTTTTCTGTTTCAATGGGTTGACTAAACACAAAACACATTCGTCTCCCGCCCTTGTTGCACCAAACTGCTACACACATCATCTGACCAATCAATATCTCACGCCCCTCGACGGCTGCAGCGCTGCCAACGATCCTCCTGAATATAAATCTCAATTTATCTGTATTTTTATCATCACAGACTCACATCTCTAGAACAGGATCAATACATGATTTATAATGCGATTTTTAAATTGACCGTTACGCGAGAGCAGCTGTTTTTCTAACAACCAGGGCTACCAACTTACACGTACAGTGTTCCCAGAAGTGGCGAACACGGGGATAAGAGAATCTGCGGTTTGCTTATCAAGATTTATGAGTTGGTGCGTGTTGGAGCATTTATTTCGGGCTGACTGGCTGGCTACGTGATTCGGCGGAGCGTGTTAAAAACATCGACCCTCCATCCATTCACAATTACCAGACAGACGCTGACAGTTCCACACTTTAACCAACATTTCCCGCTTTCAGACTGCGCTCATGCTCCATAATAGTTTGTTTAAGCCTCTCTATTCTTAATCACTGCTGCATTAAGCAGGCTTTCGTATCGCAAAATCCAGCCGTGGAACTTTAAAAGAGCACTCTGTAATGCAAACACAATCCTGCAAGCTGTGTTAACACCTTCATAATTACGTGGGGCATCATCCATCCATATCAGGCGCCTAGGATTCGTACATATCCCTCCGCACTGTAGAACTAATTACTGGTCACTGAAGTGCGGAATTTACAAACTCAGTTCCACTACAGTTCACAATTTCGTGGTCAGCATTGCAATTGTGTTTCATTCGGTTTAACCCTTCGCAACCGACGCTCGACTAAATTGTATATAAAGATTCAGTCCGTACCGCAAAGAAAACAGCTCTTCACCATTAAAAACATCGATTGGTTAACGGTGTTTAAGGAAATAATCCCCAGTTATAGTGAGAATAAAATATAAAGCTGCTGGTACATATAGTTACCGCTAGGCTACAAACGGTTTAGTACGCATAGCATTAGGTGGCAAGATAATATTAAAAATAACTTTAAGAAATGGGGGTGCGAGAGCTCTTGTAAAAATTCTTCAGGAAAGACGTGAAATTTCTTTACTAGACGATCGTCTGTCTTTCCGAAGATGGCGTCTGCTCCATGGAATCAGTTAAATAGCCGTAAATACAGCTCGAAAATAAAAATTGACTGACAAAATATTGTTTATATCAGACTGGCAAATGGACGACCAAAATATTAAGTCCTTGGCGTACCTCACTCGCCACCCTGACGACGGAGGCATTAAGGACATCTGTAACGTCCGTAAAGTTCTACCAGACTACAGAAGACAGCCATCTTCAAATATGAAGTTTCTTTTTAAAAGAGACTATCACACATGATGTTGCCGTTAATTTGTAAACACCCTGCAGACTCAGTCAGTCAGTCCCTGACATCCACACACGCCACGTCCAACTGCGCGAAACACAAAATCGATACAAAAGAGATTCCGTTAATGAGACGGCCCTGTTTTCCGATAAGCCGATCGTGGCGCGCTCTGCGTTATGGTTCTTACTACTTAAGTTCTGCTTGAGCTGCTAGCAGCTCGCTCAGCTCGTCAACAAAGTCCTCGCGCGCCTCCCAGGAACACGACATGACAGGGAAAATTGCCTGTCGCCCACAATGAACAGCTGATATACGGTCCATCAACTTCAAAGTGGACTGGAAAAAAAAATAATTGAAGGCCGCGAGCCGACAACAGCTTACTGAAAAGCCCTGCCGCCTTGATACACGGACCCACTACAATTACCAGGCTTCATGATACAACAAAGTCCCTCTACATAAGCTGATAGTCGCTGAGATGTTCCAACTTCAAGCAACTACAAGATCCAGATCAGTTCCCGAGACGGTAATGTTTTTGATTTACGTAGTATACGAGTTTGTGCTAGTCACGTGATACGTGTGTGAGTTGTACTTACCGGCCGGATGGACTAGAGAGGTCGGTACAGGCTACGCCGGCGCGCGCAGTTCAACGCACAGCCAGCACTGCGTCTAGGCAGCTCAAGGGACCTCATGGCGGCTGCAACAGATGGCAGCACAGTCTTACCTTCACACAATCCGTATACATGATTAAAATCGAAAATAAGACTCGCAATTGAATATAATAAAAATTCAAATTTGTAAACGCCGAATACCAACCTACCCAGAACAGAGATCACGTAAAACATCGACGTTCCAAAGCCGTTCTTCAGGCCACGTTTTTTACACCGCTGTTGCACTAATGTGATCCGAGGTCATTGTTGCAACTTTCGCCACTCACGCACTAATGGGATCCAAGGTGATCGCTAAGCGTCACAACAATGGGGGCGACGGACATCGAGGGACCAACAACAATGTGTTGTTGTTGTTGTTGTTGGTCCCTCCCTGTGTTGTTGTTGTTGGCTCACGCCACAGCGAGAAATCACAATGGCGAACAATCAAAGGTAATTATACAAACCCATTCTGTCTTTTGCTCTCTGCCTGACAAGTCACAGAAGATGAAAAGTTTGAATCTACCCGAGGCCAACGGACACTTCGTTGCGCATTCGAGGAGATTAGAGCTAAATATCACTGTCATTTGTAGCACGACAGAATTTTGAGGAAATTCATGCCACACGGAGCCTTATTATTGATCTCCCTGTCCTTACTTCGTCAAAGCCGATTCAGCTGGTGTCATTGTCGACATGTCACAGGATTGGAGCAGAGCAAATGTTTTCTGCCAGACTCGTACAGAAACCTTTCACCAGTTCCAACTTACATTACACCGGTAAGATAAAGGAACATTTTTGTTGGAAAACCTGACAGGAACACATCACACGAGAAGCATAAGCGCTGATCAGGGAGAGGATAATATTAAAATGGATCTTACGGAATTACACTGGGGGTGTGGAGTGGATTCACATGGCTCGGGATAGGGATCGGTGGAGAGCTGTTGTGGACACGGCGATGAACATTCGTGTTCCAAAGAGACGGGGAATTTCTTCACTAGCCGAGCGTACTATCAGCTTCTCAAAAAAAAAGACACTACGAAAAGCGAGGTTGAAATGTGTTTCGCACTGGTCACCCCTGAGATCTGCAAAACAGATAAGTTGCATAACAAAGGTCACAGCAAGTGGATTTATAACGCCTCGAGGAATAATTACTCACGTCTGATAAAACCAGACTCGCCTTGGAGGGAGAAAAAAAACCCTCACTGATGATTTATCAAGCGTTTGTACCAGAGCTACGTAGAAGTATACTTTAAAGGCTACTCAAGTACGGCATAACCCCACCACGAACAACGGGCCGTATTAAAATTCGTCCGAATTGCAGATCGAGACACCGAAAGAGTTCACGCTCATCGGTGTCTGAGGAGGGCAGGCAAACACAGCGTCTCCACAAATTTTAATTCCACTCACTTCCCGCAAAGCGCACACGAGACATCCGTCGCGTGATTCCATCATCCCGTTCCTCCGCGGATTTTGAATCACCCGGTATAAAGTTTCACAATGACGGCGGTCGCTGTATTTTTTGGGGGGGGGTCCGGCGAAGATGGATGTAATTAAATCGAATGCGCGTGTGGGTTAAGCCCTTCCCACTAAGCACCAAAACGAAAAATTATCGAGTTCCTACAGATTATGCAACTGTGCAATGACCCTCCGTGACCCACTGCATTAGAACAGCTGGCACTCGATAATCCGCGTCATTTAACTGGGAAATTTTAGGTTAGGGTTAAACGGAAGCGTACAAAATAACACTGCTTCTGCATTTTCCTCTCTCTCTATCTATCTATCTATCTATCTACCTCTCTATATCTCTCTCTATCTATCTCTCTATCTCTATCTATCTCTCTCCATCTCTATCTCTCTCTATCTCTCTCTCAACTTGTTTTTAATTAAAACCGCCAACAAGCAGGGGTGTTCAAACCAAAATTATGTCATTACAAATTCTTCCGGGCCCTCTGCAAGCATCCGCCATTTTCACCAGACTGACCACTGCAGCCCCGAACGTCGCGGAGGTCCTTGGTTCAAACCCTGGCCAGCAGATCGGCCCTCTGATATTTTTCGTGGTTTTTGTTAGTCGCTAGAGAGAAATCCCGGAAACGGATCTTAAATTGTGCGAAGGTCGCATGTTTTCCACATCATTCGTAATTCATTAACCACACTACGATCATTCCACGTCACACATTTCGATCTGGTGTTTAATTAACGAAAAACGAAAGCTGAAACAATTCATAACTCCGCAATTCTTTGGCTGCGAGTCAGAAGACCCCGAACCAAAATTCTCTCCGAGCACAAAGGAAGGACGCCCGCCCGAGACGGCGTCTGAGATAAAGAATCTCCCCCATTTCTGTGCAGAAATATGACACACAAACTGAGGCACTTAGGCCAAGACGTCAATTAATCACGAGCTGCAATACGCCGGTCGTCGTCGGTGAAGGGAATTTTTACTTAGATCGGAGGGAAATAAATTAATTTTGCGCACAGCTGCTCCTGATGGGTATGCAGCTTATGTATCATTTTCTTGAGAGAAATTTGGAAACAAAAATAAAATCTAAATACACAGGTTATTCAAACTACGTAACTACTAGCCTGAAAACTAGGGAATTAGGAGTCATGAAAGATGAAGATTTTATTTAAATTGACTGGGTTTTTTTTAAAAAATGGCATTCTGCCTTCTGTGTTACAGAATTTCTTCTTCAGTTTGGATAAATGTTAAATTGAAACTATAAATAATTATTCTGTAATTGGTAGAACATACGAGCAATAATTATCATCTGTTATTTCATTTTACAAAAATCCGAGACTCCCCAAAGGCCGCTCCATAAGGCCTCATATTTCAGAGGACACACACACACAAACTTCTAAGTTACATTCCAAAACGCAATGGCGGCAGTAATTGCAGTCGAAACAGTGTAACTGACAAATGACGACTTCGGTTACTACATAAAAGAAGACCTGAAGATATATAATATAATAATAATAATGAAAAAATACACTTAATCACTCCTCCTTCGTATTCGGGCAGTCCCGGGTTCAAAACACGGTCCGACAACAGTCTTATCTGGCCAACGTTCTTTGAAGTTTTCCTTAAGATTTCACAGGAAAATGATGGAATCGTCCTTAGAACAGGCCACGACTAATTCCACGCACTGTCCCTTTTAGAAATATTTGGAGTAATTCCAATTCCGAAACACGAAGACGGCCGTCTTCATACTCACCGCAGTGGTTACGTAAGGTCTTACTTAATTTCAACACATTACCGTCTGCCAAGTCAGAGAACGCTAAATATTGCTGATAAATTTGATTTCACAGCAAATATTATTATACAGGAAAAAAATTAAGTGTCTCAAAGAACCATTTTAAATAATTCCGACACATTATCGACTCCCACTCGAGGGTAAGATTTAAATTAGCGCAGATTTAAAAAAAAAAAATATGTGTTTAACCGCGAACAAAAACAAGAGAGAAACGCCATTACGTAGCAACGCGCGCCAACACAAGAACTTTGTGACTGATGTAATTACAGGCTACAACACCACAAAGCCACTCTTCAAAGCGCTAAATTAAAAATGCAGCATCCCAGCCCGCCCTCTTTCTCTCGCTACTCGAAATACAAGACACATAAGTGTCACACATATACAGGGTGTGCATTTTAAAATGCAACCCAACAAAAACCAATTTCTACGGTAACAAAACAGACGAATGTCTCAGGACCTCGTCCATGACGCCTCGTCTTCACCTGCTGAATTTAATATCGGCTGTGCTCAATCTTGGATTTATATTATCAGATGACTGCTTAAGCTGGCTAATCACTTCCGAAATACAGAAATATATTCTTAAAAGAATAAATATCTAATTGGGAAAGGATACATTATACTTTCCTCCAGAGGTGTATGTTAGCGGCCAAAAGTTGGCACCCGTGAGCCACGTCAGTAAACACACAACGCGGTATAAGCCTTCTTATTCTTCTTCTCTAAGTTGCAAAAGTGCTGATTCCGAGCTGTGTAAAGATTTTAATTACACACAGAACACAGCGCTGTCTGCCGGGAAATAAAACCAGTCTTCTTAACACAGAGTGGCGCTGCTGTCATTAATAAAGTGGTTACTCGCGGGTTAAGACAGCTGCTAACGGCCTGCCTATCCATCCATCAGCCACCACAACAGAATCTGATGTTTAAACACCATTAGCAACGAAGTTCAGAGTTGCACACAATTTTGAAACAAATCCGTACATTTTAACAGCAAAAGCAGTCTTCCGGGCTGTACACTGGTAGAATTTTTAACAAAGTTTCGGACGTCCTTGCTGCCTCCATCATCAAAACAGGGCGATGTGTCGCTACAACCCAGAAGATGACCATCTTTAAAAAATTGAATTTCTCATCTACGCCATGCGTGCGTCTTTGTCTCAGTGTATCCCGTACTCTAACGCAGTGGTATTCAACCTCTTTTGTTCGCGTACCCCCAGATATAATTTCTCTTCAACTTTGTACCCCCAAAGTTGTTTGTGTATAATTCAAGTTATACATAGTATATAATCTACATCTAAAATAAATTAAATAAATTAAATTACTGATTATTCAGTATATTCATAAAATAATATATATTTTTTTTAAATTTCACGTACCCCAGCTTGAATACCACTGCTCTAACGCCCAGGGGCAAAGTTCAGATTTCAAATGTCAATTTTATATTACGCGTAGGTATCTCAGTTCGTGTGTCAGACCTCGAGTGATTCTGCGCCATGTTGACTGGCACTGTGACACGGGCAACCTCTTTACAGGCGCAAACTTTTGTTTCGGAGTCAATTCCGTGTCGGGCAGGCTCCACCTCCTACGGCAGAGTCTCTGACTGACATTCGCGTCTTGAATTATTTCTGGAACCTGTAGACCTAGTCGATAGAGCAGTCTTTGTCGTGACATGCCCCACACTTCAATAATTCTGCGCATGCGCGTATGGTTAAAATTGTAGTTTCCTCTCGCGGAAAACGCATAACTGGAAGACCGAGGACGTTATGGGGTGTTCCTGAAGATGGCAGTCGGATGTACGAGGGCAGATGATACCGAGTCCCGCTTCCAGGGGCAGAAACCTGTTATTTCAGTTACTTAGACCACGTCTTATGACGAAACATGGTCCGGGGTGGATTCGCCTTCATCTGGGGCTTCTGCAGGGCGGACGGTCTGTCCACACGAGATCACAAAGGCGCTGTTTCTTCGTTTGAGAGGTGCTAACTGCCTCCATACTTATCGCCTAGAAGCTGGATCCTGCGAGGACCTCTGACTTCTACCTGACCACCCAGAAGACGGTCGAAAACGGACAGACAGAAACAAAGAACGGCAGACGAGCGCACTGCTGGTTGCCGCAGCGGTCGAGAGACACTTGACGTAACGGCCTTCATGGAATTTAATTATGAGGTGATCGGGGAAGTCTGCCTGTTCTAGTGACCTTGTTCCAGACCCCAGTCTACGAGAAATCACAACGCGAGGAGAGCCAGGGGAAGGCAGCAGATTCTACCTCGACAATTATTGAACTAGTGGTTTGCACCTCCAGGTCGCAACATTTCGGAGAAGAACATAATCGCCATCCACATTCGCGGTTGAAGTGAGATTTGAGATTCTCGCAGCCCCTGAAGATGGAAACTGTATGTATCTCCGAAACAACCGATCTACCTACGAGTACCCACAAAAACAACACGGATACCGTCAAAGGAGATTCAGGGCAGTCTTCATCCGATACAGGGACATAATAATCGATGCTGTTGAAATATACATCGATAATCCACACGCGGCCCAGAAGTTCACTCCGTGGGGGCAGAACGCAGACACGGAAAGTCTAGTTACCGCGTTCCTCCGAAGCGCTGCTTCGCTCCCCGCGTTACGACGACGGGGCCAATCTCTCCACACCTCCGCATTCACAGCCAAGCCTCCGGATGATTAATGAACAGCTCATGACTTCGTCAAGGCGACAAAGATGTGTGCCCCCAGATCGATTTCGTTTCAGATCTGTCTACAGCTTTGATTAATTGCTGCGTGGTGGGTGACCCGCCGAGCCAAACAGGTGAGCAAACCGTGGGTTGAGTGTCCTTCGCGGACCGCGAAATACTCCACTGGTGATCAGTCTCGGGTGAATATCACGGATGACTTTTGTAACGCGAGTGAAGCAGAGACTGGCATTGAGAAGTTCGATGGCGGTACGCTGAAATTTTGTTTTGTTATTACCAAATTTTCCGAGGTAAATTCTGATTATTCCGGATAAAATGGGGAGAAAACCGGTTCAGATAAAACCGGTTCGGATAAAACCGGTTCAGATAAAACCGGTTCAGATAATACGCAGTGTCAATTAAATTCTAAAATATGTGGCATATTTCATCTCCGCCACACATTTTGTCCGGAGAGACTGAGGAAAGGTACGAGAAACCTCGGTGAAGACGGGTAGTGATTCCAACCCGTGACATTCTTCGCAAAAATCACGACGTATTACCGCTCAACGGCGACATTAGATGAAAACTGTAAAACGACGTTCATCTGGTTTGGATACCGCGACAATCCTCTGGCACACTTGGACGTCTGCCCCCGTCGCTGTCTTCGCAACAGCGAAACGAGGTACGTTCGCTGTCACCAAACTTTGTCATACGAATTCAGGACTTCGCGTGTACCGGACGGCCAGAGGCCAGGACTGTCACACGTAGAGATGGAAAAGGTACCAAAACAGAAATGCAAGTCCGGAATCAGATAAACAGTTTCACGCGAAACTAGGCTGGTTTCCTTTGTAGCAGAGCGTTGAACTTAAACCACTTCCGGCACTGAACATTCATTCCACCTTCGTCTGCTGTGTCAACAAGCACTGGCCCTTACTGTGGCGCAACTCAGGGTTCCGAATGATCACACATGTAGGCCCGGGGGGGCAACTCTCTTGCTTCGTATTCGGGAGACCACAGCTTCGAATCTCGGTAAGAATACCAGATAAGCCGCCACGCGTGGTGTTTGTACTCCGTTCTCTTCAGCAAAAGATTAGAATACGATCTGATAACTTCGCCGTCCTCCGAAATTAATTCACAAATCACTGGGCTACCTCGCCCCTCACAATGTCCTGCACATTACGAGATGAAACGTTTCAACGCCGAACACGTGACCCGCCCACAACGAAGACAGAAAAAACTTATCTCGCGTCTCGTCTGCCGGAAGCCGATAGTTTCCACAGTCGATTAAGTGTCGTTGAACTGTGCAGTGCATTCTGGGCGCACTACAACGGAGCTCCTGGCACTGTACGTTTCTTAACGCGCGAACAATGGATCTCGACAAACAACGGTGTCATCCGGGCATTCTGTCTTCGTCTCTTTAACCCTTTGAAGCCGAAGCTCGTCTTCATAATATTTACGAATCCAGACCGTACCGCGAAGAAAACACTTCACTTAACCATTAGAAGTCGAATCAGGCGGTACCACATAAGATTTAACAAAAGAACATCCCGGTCAAAGCCTTAATCCCGCGTCTTATTCTCATTCCTCCGTATTCTGTCGCGCGTCACACCGGGAGGACACGCACTGAGTTGACGGCATAAAGACGGAAAGCGAGACCTAACCTGCCCTCGATCGATAATCGAACACGCGATCTAAATATCCCATCGATCTAGTACCCGGTATCGATTCCTATCCAATTTTAAAATGCCGCCTGCAACTCACCTTTCACATTTCCCTCCAAATCGCGTCTCTGAAATTATCTCTTACCACAAATTGTTCTTCATTCCTTTCTCAAGAACGCAAACAAATGCAACGGCTGACTAATCGATTAGCCCCTGGTATATGTTAAGTATCCCTCTTCACACGCGGTGACGACGTACAGCACCGACAAATGGACCACGACTCAGATTTCTGTACTCTTCAACTGAAAGCATAACGAACTCAACAAAAATCTAACAACGTCCCACGGTACCTGCTACCGTAGCAGTTACGCCATAGCTTCATACAATAACTCTACATCCTTTATGGTTCGATGGTAATTATATGTACCATCTATTTAAAACACTCAATAACTCTTTAATTTTGTATAAGAGTTTTCGTACGATTCCCAGCGTAAACAGCGATTATTTCCTTAAACAGCGTTAACCAGTCGATCTTCGTAAAGGTGAAGTGTCGTGTTTTCTTCGCGGTACGGCCTGAATATTTAAGTAGAGCTTTCTTCTTGTGTCTACAAGATTTCTACGGCACACAATTCCCTCCACATATTCATTCGTATGTTTGTTAACTTGAACCAGGTCAATTTCCAGCCTTCAGTTACACACATTACCATTTAAGCTTCAAAACATTTGCTGAATGGGGTGTGGCCAAAACCACGTTTTTGTACTTACATAAGCTGAAACGCGAGAGACAGCCGTCAACATGTCTCAGAACTCCGACCCATATTTCGACTCCAAGCGGCCGGTCAGTCACACCGACGAGAGCCCGGCCACAACAGCCGACAGATCCACCTGAGAACAAAAGGACAGTCGCTTGTTAGTCGTCATTAACATCATCGTAACAAACTGTTCATTCCCGTTCATCACAAAGACTAACTGGCGGTCACTACATGCGTCCATCAACGTTCGAAGACGCCTCTACAAAAACTGCAGACGAATTTCAGTGACACAGACGAAATCCCAACTTTTTCAACAGGTTTTATTGGTTACCTGGCGTTGGTGAATTTAAATTCTTCCAAAGTAGAATTTACCTCAGCGCACGCGGGCTTATATCGGCGTTATGAAAACAGAAAAGAGACAAACGGAAGCAGCCATCAACCAAAACACAACTGAAGGAAGTGCAGGTCGTTCTGTCACCGGTCTCCTGACACGTCATGAAAGTTCGCTGATATTATCATGGAAGATTTTTCGAAGGTCAGTTACAACAAACAAGTTATTTGTCATGTGTCAGCGCTACTTTGAAGTATCTGTCATTTATTGTGAAGCAAACAACACCTCGTTTGTACTCAACACTGAAATAATACACAGGGTGTTCAAAAATTTAATGGTAGAACTTATAATGCAACTGCACAGAAAAGCTTGAACAGTTGGTGGTCGTTTTGAGCGATATGGCGGTAGTGCATTGCGCAAAATATCTGCGAGCGTGGGCTACATCACAGTACAGCCGTGAGAATGAAAAATAAAGAAAATGCGAAGAAACAAAAAGGTAGACTGACAAAAACATGGAGCAACGGCCCAGAAAACAACTATCTTCATTTTAAAACGGTGGTTATTAGAAAAATACTTCATAGCAGCATGGGTTTGACAAGGATAAATGTTGGCTGTAAGCCAATGATTTATGTCAATTGCAGAAGTGCATGTTCGCGTAAATAATTCGCACGCCACTGCACATTCAACAGATGAACAATACGAGGGTGGCTGCAATGTTTACTGGTTACTGTGACAACAACGCCACGGGTCAACAGACAGACAACCCCCACTGGTAATTTATCGCGGCGCCTGTCATCGGAAACACTCGTCCGTCACTGCTGACGTCCGATGGGAAACTGATTCAGCGTTCTGCGATCCACGAACACAGCCATGGGGACTCCTTGCCTGTACGTACGTCTTCAGATCTGCAAGTTTTCCTAAGACAACCGTCTTCTGGGAGGTTGCGGCGTGTGGGCTCGTAAAAACTGGATGACGTTTCGGAGTTTCCTACTACCTCCATCATCAGGGAGATTCAAGACAGCGTCAATTTCCGGGATGCTTCCCACGCCACTCTGACTCGATCGGTTTTAATGACATGCTGGAGACAGCAGAATCTGATTCGTTACAGGACTCTACAGGGCGTTCAAAACGTTTCTATACAACAGTTAAAATATACGACATGAAGGGACTGGCAACGTAGTTACTTTTTGTCTAGGTTGGTAGCACGGATTATGTGAACAGTAATAAATCTGTAGGATTTGACGTTTTCACGGCCGCGAGGCTGAAGATCGCTGTTTTCTGGGTTGTTGCGCCGTGTAGTACTTTACCGACGTTTCGGAGGTCGTAACTGCCTCCATCATCAGGGCGATCACTGATTACTAAATTAACAAAAGGAAGCCGAATACAGGCCGTGACGTAAATTACTGAGCGCCTCGCAAATTCTTGTTGTCATGGCAACAAATAAAAACTGCAATCACAAAGCACGGCGGTCCACTTGAGACTTCCTGTGAAGGTAATTTCATGACGCGGGCGAACGCCAACGAAAGAAGATAAGAAAGGAGAGGCGGCGTCTTCAGGCACAGACAAAGAAGGCGCGGAGAGCACCGGAGGATACAAAAGATAAAGAATTCCACCCGCGAAAATAATCCAGTCCACTCACGTTGTTAGTAACTCGGACCATCCGGAGTGCTGTTTTTTTTTCCCCAGCAAGTTTAAAAGTTAAAAAAAAAAATGTCGTAATTTAACTCGTAAGGCCCCCAGACAGTAGACGCTCTTTCACACTTCTCCGAAACTACAAACGAACGCAATTCTCAACACCTCGAACACCTTCTTAAAAGAAACTGATAAGTTCCTCGCCCGTTATGGCACTCGAAGGTTCGTCACCGTGCTGACAAAATCCATTCGAAGCAAACATTTTCCCCCTCAGATACATTTTAATATTATCTTCCCGTCTCCCCTTCAGGTTTTTAACTTTTCTGTTCCTTTTAATTGTAACTTACAAATTTCTCATCTACCCCTTGCGCGTTATACATCCAGCATCACGGTCAGAACATCCAACAGAATTATAATATCGTGGCATGTGGCACCATCTTGCTGGAACCACGTCGCCAAGTTCTGCACTCAGGGAAGGTTTTCTGGCGTGCCCCATGGTCATATCTGTTCACCAAAATTCCGGACAAGATTCGTAATACGACGACGGCTGGGTGATACTTCAAACATGTGGCAAAGGTCAGAGGGTTGAATCGCGGTACCACTGACTGAACACTGCACGACCAATCGCGAACTCCCTTATTCGACCTCTACCTTCCGCTTCCTCGATTTCTTCTAGGTCAAGTCAACAAAAATTCAAAGAGATCAGATTGTGCGTCAGACTTGACCGAAGGGTCCATTAACCCTTTGAAGCCGAAGATCGTCTGAATATTATTTATGAATTCAGTCCGTACCGCGAAGAAAACACTACACCTCACCATTACGAAAATCAGCTGGTTAACCCTTTGAAGCCGAAGCTCGTCTTCATAATATTTACGAATCCAGACCGTACCGCGAAGAAAACACTTCACTTAACCATTAGAAGTCGAATCAGGCGGTACCACATAAGATTTAACAAAAGAACATCCCGGTCAAAGCCTTAAGCTGTCACATGTGAGGGGGAGAGAATTTATTTATGACTCTGACTAATTCGTCCGATTTAAATGAAATTCCAACGGGAAGTTGCACACGTGAAGAGACAATAAGAAGCTGCCAAGAGATTTCCGTAATGGATATTAAGCACGAAGCCCGAGACGTGCGCCGACAGCTTAGTCCTCCATCAAGGCTTCCTGTCACATGACGGGAACAAATAACTGCCAATAAATGCGACCCGAAAGGAGACTGGGTCTTGGGGCACACGAGAAAAATCACTCAACAAGAGCCCTTAGGGCGGTATCGCACTAGGATGCCATGGCAGCGACACCAACAGCGATGCCATGGCGTCCAGCTGCCAGAAAAAGACGCCAGACAAGCTGCCAGCTTTCGACGCCAGTCGAGCGAACAGATGGATCAACGTTATGAGATCACGAAATGAAGGGCTATTAGCAAGGAGAAAGTCCACTTTTATAACTTTTGAGAAAATGAGATTTTCCTTTATCAAAACTACATACCTGGAGTGAATTTCAATTCTGTAACAAAGAAATAAGTAAGAAAAATTCTCCATACACACACTTTGCACGTCCATACCATTATTGAATTTGAAATATTTCAGTTCTTGCAAATCACATGTAATATTACATGAACAAACTTTATTTAATAAAACATTATAAAAGCAGGTTTCTTCTTAATTCACATTATTTGTGATATATAGATAGATATATAGATTGCTAAACAAAAAACTTAAAAATCAAGTTGCCATATTGGAAAGCGGCCCCACAAATAAAGCCATAGAAACACTTCTTAGCTAATTCTTTCTTTTCTACTGTAAATAAATCTCCTCCTCCAAATATAGCACATTCACACACGTACGTCAATGGACTGGCCAGACTGTCCTGTGATGTTGATTTGGCCTTGGCCGTGGCAGCGAGGCCAGTAGCATTTGAACTTGGCATCTTGGTTGGCAGCGATGCCAAGTTGGAAGCGCTGCCAGACGGATGCCACGTGCGATATATGACTACTAAATTAATGCATTGAGTTTGGCCGAGATGCTGGCAGCTGCGCCATGGCCTCCCGTTGGCATCCTAGTGCGATACCGCCCTTAAGAGTGCGATAATTTCAATCTCCTTGATCCGCTGATCATCGCTCAGCGAGTCAAACAATGCCCCGTCTTTCATTGAAGCCGAATGTTCATAATGGCTTTCACAAAAGCGGGAAATCAACTGAGTAGGTGACTTACTATCAGATTCTCAATATACTATTTTTTTTAGGTTTATTTAGCAACGCTTTCGAACAACTTCGGTTATATTATTGCGTCACGTGATAGGATTAGCGAATCAGGAATTGAAAAAGTTACAGAAGGAAGATCCATAATTCTTCGTGTCTGAACACAACTTTCCAAAACCCTCCAATGAGAACCGTCAACTGTACGTGATTCAACGGGAAACTGAGACAAAATCCAGAAAGTAGGAAGTTGACATGTTAAGCCTAGTGGTAACTATATTTACCACTTGCTTTGATAATCAGCACCTCGGTATTTTGCATCAGCTGGTTTCATGCTATTCTCAGAATAAACAGCGATTATTTCCTTAAACAGCGTTAACCAGTTGATCTTTGCAATGGTGAGGCGTTGTGTTTTCTTCGCGGTACGGTCTGAATTCTTAAATATTATTTTAGACGAGCTTCGGCTTCAAAGGTTAAGACTGTTCTTTTTTAGAATAAAAAGTCTCTGAAAAGATTTCTGGATAAAACCTCCGAGGTGACGGAAGGAACGAAGGAGACACGGGCTAGAAAAAGTCAGACTGAGATTACAATGGCACGAACGTCGGTAACATGGCGTTGAAAGGCGCTGTAAGAAAACACTCGGTCCCCGAAGTTCTCCGGAAGGTGGATCTGCAGCCACGTCGAATAGGTCAGAGGCTACTCAGACACCTCACAGGGGAATTCACGGCGGACGAGTTCGAGAAGAAACTAGGGCGAGTCAGACGAGCACACAGCTCCTATAGTTACAACACAGAAACACGTCTCAGCTTCAAAACCGCCCAACTCACAACGAAGGGCGCTCGATTACCGGCTCTGGGGCAAACCATCCTCCAATCCGGTGAGGACCCGGGGGTTTTCTCTGCAAACGCGACTGGGGCTTCAAGCTCACCACTCACTTCCTGCTGCAGCGAGGTCTAGAATTCGTTAAGCATCACCTCCACGCCCCGTATACATCTTCACGGCGTTGTGAGCCACTCTGACCCACCTTCCCTTACTTTTACGATGTTCCGTCAGCTGTTGCCATGGTGAACTTGAGGCCAAGATGCATTATTTGGCCTTGCTGTTGGCTACGCGGCGGGGGGGCAGGGGGCCTGAAGAGAGAGGCGGTTTAATTACCACTGTAACAGTCCAAACGTGAGAAGCAGGCAAATCATTAGCACAAACACAACGGCCGTTTCGATGTGGAACACGCATTCCTCTCGTCCATTTGACGGGCGCGGACAGACATGAGACTACAATGAACTTCGCGGCCCAGGACTGTGCATGTAGAACGCATGGAAGCGATGAGAAATGCGTAGAAAATTTTCTGTCTGGAAAGCCGAACGGAAGGGATGATCGCCCTGATGACGGAGGCAGTATGAGCTCCGAAACGCTGGTTAATATCGACCAGACTACACAGCACAACAACCCAGAAGACAGAAATCTTCATACTCTGATGACGGAGGCAGTATGATCTCTGAAACGTTGGTCAACATCGACCATACTACACGGCGCAACAACCCAGAAGACAGAAATCTTCATACTCATTACCCTGATGACGGAGGCAGTATGACCTCCGAAACGTTGGTTAACATCGACCAGACTACACAGCGCAAGAACCCAGAAGACGGAAATCTTCATCCTAGCAATGCTTGGAGTGGTATACGAATTACCAACATTGAGTTAAACAATTCGATAAGAAATTTAGGAACGAAGGAATTCAATGCAGACGCAAAAAATCTCGCCTTCAGGTGTCGCACTTTCACCGCCGATCGAGAGGAATGGTGTCAGCGTTTCACTTGTGCGGGCGCCCTCGCCGATCGATCGACAACAAACTTTCCCTCCCTTCACACGGCCGAACGACCACTTCCTGACAAAATAGACGTTTAGCTGCAAAACGATTTCCGCTTTTGCGCCCAAATTCTGACCGGACGCTGACTTTTCAGTCTGGGGGATGGGCATGACCCGAGGGTGAGATTTCAGGTCCTCGCGCCCGCGAAGATGTTGATGATGGTCGTCAGAGGTCTTAACGCTGCGTCAGACCTAAAGACTGAAGATGATATCGTCGCGCAAGTCCATTCGTAGTTACAACCATCACCGAGTGGCGGAACGTATTTGAGGAATTGGTCTTGAGAATACCAAACCCACGCAATGTAAAAAAAAAATTACCCAAGATGAAATCCGTTATGTTTTTCGAGCATCAATCGGAAAACTGGAAGAAGATATGTTCTGTAAGCCGGGCACGCAAGGGGAACACGACGACGACGACATACATTTCGAGTGGAAACAGACCGCATGAAATATCTACTGAAGTGAATCTTACACAAACATATGGTAAGAACTGAATCGAGTTGAGGTTCACTAACGTACGAGGTTTCGCCGAGATCAGCGTATCGATCCCAGCCACGACGAGCGTCGTAAAACCAATCAACGCGTAACATTTATCCCAACCAACAGTTTTTAATATCGAAGACTTTTATTTCCCTTCGGGACGGCGCCGTCTGCTGATAATGTTCCAGCAGGTGGCTGTTTCCATGGTTACCTGCACCAGTCAGCCGCATGGGACGCGTTATCACATTTCCACGCCACCTCCGGGCTCCGGCCCGTCATCGCCAGGGTCATTAGGGCCACAGACGGTGACAAACAAAGGATTCGAATCTGTGCGCATTCACTAGGATCGATTCTGCAAGGTCTCCGCGGCGGAGAGGAAGATGATGGATGCTCTTCTGGGTTTTGGCGCCGTGCAGACTAGTCGGAAGATGCAAACTTTTTGGAGAAACATCCTTCTTCAAGGCTGAAAATGGAGACAGCATGTTTCTCCTCACGTTACCACGTGCCGACGAGTCTGCACGGCGCCAATACCCAGAAGAACATCGTAACCATCAAATCTCAAATTATTTCACGGCGTTGTTTAAAAACCAAAGTATACATAAATAATCTCGAAGGAAACAAACAGGTTAGGATCTGTGTGCAGACCGTAGGAAGACATGAACAGGTCGGTAAACCCTCCCCCCGAACACAGACCGATCACCCTAACAAACAACTCGCTGCTTTCGGCACTGACGTTGAGCTGGTATAGTCCGGGCTGTTCGAAGTCCCCGGACCGGTTACTCGGCGTCCTTGGGACCGCAGAGTGGAAAACACGCCAGGTCAGGAATTTGTCCTGTTGTGCTGTTGCAACACAAAACCGCGTATTCCTTTCTGCCTCCCACATGTTCCTTCGCTGTACTGATTTTCCTCGTGTTACGAAGATTTAACCCACAGAAACCAAAGAGAGAGAGAGAGAGAGAGAAGAGGAAATTTGTGGGGGAGAAGTGAGAGACACTTCGATATCTGGGGGGAGAAAGAGCATCTTATAGCTAGAAGGTCCCCAGGCAATGCCCGCTCGTCCTTCTGTTAAGGATAAAGTGAGAGTGAAGGCGTTAGTGTGATGATTGGCATAAAAGACGGAATTTTAAACTTTTGTATTAGAGAAAGCTGAGGCTATTAATTTGGAAGTTTAATACATAATTTATAAGTTCCTACTGAGGGGAGGAGGGGTAAATTTTGACGGCGTTAAGGGGTGGTAAATTTTGATTAATTTAAATCGGGAGGGCTGCATGAGAAGCTTGCAGTGGCAACTTGGAACTTGGGAACCATCTCAGCATTTGCTTCAAGACAGAGGAAAACCAAGGAAAAGCTCCTCTAAATAATATTTAAGAATTCGGTCCGTACCGCGAAGAAAACACAACACTTTACCATTACAAAGATCAATTGGTTAACGCTGTTTCCACCGAGAATCATATTTGATACCAGAAAACACATTCCGCGGACAGAGTGACGTCACTGAATGTTAAAAGAGATGGTACATATAGATACCGATCGGGTTTTAGAAGGTTAAGGGAGGGGATCGCGATATTTTCCAGACCCAGGGATACCTTAAATCCTTCTCAACGATTCACGGGCCTCACGATGCAATTTATTGAAACTTCGCCCTGGTTGCTAGGCCGCTACTCAAACTGGATGCGCAGAAGTTGTGCAGTTGTGATGGCGCATGCACGAGTCGAACGTGTGTTCATTCTGGAGCATTAATTCGAATCGAAATTGCCTCTTGCTGCTGGTAAAAGATTTTCAGACGCGTATCCTGCCAAGGAAGGGCGGAAAATGTTTGCAACAGGTATAAAACTGTTCTGTAAACCCTTCCTATCAAATAAAAACTAGCAAGTAGCTTTTTTTTTTTGTACTGATGGCACCAAGACTGGGGGAATTCCAAGTCGGACAGCTTCCAACATAAACATTTAGCGGGAAACCCTGTGATGACGTCATCGACTAGCCTGACGTCACTGGGGAAGAATTAGCTCCCCCCCCCCCCCCCCGGAATAAGAATATAAAATAATTTACGAAATCAAAATCAGAAACTCGGGCGAACGTGAAGCGGAAATTGTAATTCCGCGGTCGCCGTCGAAGGTGCACCACTTTCTAGTCGGAAAACCAGACGGTGAGGGGCATCTCCCTCGACGCAGACAGCAAGATGAAAACCGAGCAGCGCGGCAACTGAGTCACCCCAAGGAATTTATTTATACGCTGCAGTTTAACGGTGGATCATCAAATTCAAACTCCGAACCTACGAAAATAAAACCGCTTTCCCCTCCGGTGGGGGCAATAAGGCCAATACTTTCTCCAGTCCATCATGACCTTTCGTCCCTCACAATCTTTGTTGCGCAACGCCAGGTTCCACAGAATCCGAGGCGCTGGTATCATCGAGCGTACGCCTTGCTATTTTTGCGACACAATTTGCCTTCGAAGCAAAACAAAGCGATGACAACAGTTTAGAACAAATATCTTCAATTTCTTTAAATTAACCAAAGCAAGACAAGTTTCATCGCCCTGAATCCCATTAGATGAAACTTGCACTTGTGAGGCATTGGCGGCGTAGACAAGATAATATTAAAATGGATCTCATGAAACCGGGCGTGGACTGGGTGTGGCTTGGCATAAGTTCCTGTGGCAGGGACTTTTGAACACGATAATGAACCTTCGTGTTTTTCAGGTCGCCAAATCCACTGTGAAGGAGAAAAATCTGCCGTGAGAGGAGACGAATCAATGATCTGTGTGAGCCCAGGGCGGGCGAAGAAGCTAGTTGTGGACACCGACGTCAGTCAGTCCAACGGACCGGATAATGCGCGGTTCAGGAGGCAACATCAGCGCCCTCCTGCCCTCGTTTAACGACGCTTCATCAACACCCAGACCTTACAGTTTTGAGACTGGATGAAACTGGCTCTGGACGGGAAAGAACCTTTTGGTACCATGAAAGGTAAGGAGTTTCTCTACCAGATGAGCGACTATTAGTTTCTCAAATACAGCTCTGTTCCTTGGAGTTGGTTGGCGTGATAAGTTCTGCAGAATCCGGCGCAAAGAATACGCGTCTGTAGAAAGTGCGTCGGTAAACAACCCGAAATTCGTTCGTGATACCAGGAAAAGCCACAAGACCTCGCTTTGTTCCCGCTTCATAAAAAATGCCCTTCCCTCTAAATCTGACACAATCGGCCCAGATAAAGGACCGAAACGCTCCGTGGTCTTCAGCTGAGGACAAAATACATCCGACCTCAAAATCAAATATGCCTACCGAATACATAACAAACAATCGAACGTAATTTTAACACGCAGCGAATGATAACCGATTGTTCGCACTTAAAATGACCAGGCCGACAAACCTGACAAATTTAAAACGTCCGACCTAATCACAGCCTTCTGATAACAGCTTCAACTCCATTGAGCGAACCAGATGTTCAGTTCTGTTTGTGCAAACAGACTGGATCTAATGAAAGAATTTTAATTGGAACGCTTAACTCAATATTTCACGACGCACTGATCATGCACACCCAAGCTGCGTGTAGGAATAAATACGTCAATGTTCATATCATTCTTCACACTTCGTCACAATGTTGGGTGTGTAATAACTCCAAAGAGAGACAAAGAACAATTATTTAATAAAACATAAATTAAATTATTGTTCTTTTTTTCCCTCCAACTTTTTTGTACTAATTCAATGCGGTTCATAGAAAACAATTAGAGATGAATTCCATTCTTCCCGAGCGTGTTTCTTGCTACAAAACAAAAACAATGCTACAAGGATGTTATAAGACACAACATTTTTGGTAAATGCTTGGAACGAGTAAATTATAAAAAATCCCAAACCTCTTCAATGAAAATTAATCCACTGAAAGACACAAGCTCTGAATTATTATCATAGAATCCTTCGTGTTTTTCAGGTCGCCAAATCCACTGTGAAGGAGAAAAATCTGCCGTGAGAGGAGACGAATCAATGATCTGTGTGAGCCCAGGGCGGGCGAAGAAGCTAGTTGTGGACACCGACGTCAGTCAGTCCAACGGACCGGATAATGCGCGGTTCAGGAGGCAACATCAGCGCCCTCCTGCCCTCGTTTAACGACGCTTCATCAACACCCAGACCTTACAGTTTTGAGACTGGATGAAACTGGCTCTGGACGGGAAAGAACCTTTTGGTACCATGAAAGGTAAGGAGTTTCTCTACCAGATGAGCGACTATTAGTTTCTCAAATACAGCTCTGTTCCTTGGAGTTGGTTGGCGTGATAAGTTCTGCAGAATCCGGCGCAAAGAATACGCGTCTGTAGAAAGTGCGTCGGTAAACAACCCGAAATTCGTTCGTGATACCAGGAAAAGCCACAAGACCTCGCTTTGTTCCCGCTTCATAAAAAATGCCCTTCCCTCTAAATCTGACACAATCGGCCCAGATAAAGGACCGAAACGCTCCGTGGTCTTCAGCTGAGGACAAAATACATCCGACCTCAAAATCAAATATGCCTACCGAATACATAACAAACAATCGAACGTAATTTTAACACGCAGCGAATGATAACCGATTGTTCGCACTTAAAATGACCAGGCCGACAAACCTGACAAATTTAAACGTCCGACCTAATCACACAGCCTTCTGATAACAGCTTCAACTCCATTGAGCGAACCAGATGTTCAGTTCTGTTTGTGCAAACAGACTGGATCTAATGAAAGAATTTTAATTGGAACGCTTAACTCAATATTTCACGACGCACTGATCATGCACACCCAAGCTGCGTGTAGGAATAAATACGTCAATGTTCATATCATTCTTCACACTTCGTCACAATGTTGGGTGTGTAATAACTCCAAAGAGAGACAAAGAACAATTATTTAATAAAACATAAATTAAATTATTGTTCTTTTTTTCCCTCCAACTTTTTTGTACTAATTCAATGCGGTTCATAGAAAACAATTAGAGATGAATTACATTCTTCCCGAGCGTGTTTCTTGCTACAAAACAAAAAATGCTACAAGGATGTTATAAGACACAACATTTTTGGTAAATGCTTGGAACGAGTAAATTATAAAAAATCCCAAACCTCTTCAATGAAAATTAATCCACTGAAAGACACAAGCTCTGAATTATTATCATAGAATTCAGGACGAAAGGAAGTGACGTCACACTTTTATTTCTGCTATCTGCCGCAGTGGCGTCGCGTGGTGGTAAACGTTGTAAATATCAATCACGGACACAGGAAACGTGATGCTTAGCCACTAGACAGACGGATCTCTGTTCACGTAATTTAAAACGCAAAGCGACTGGGCGTTGCGTATTGTCTTCATGGAATTAATAATTCAACATATCAAACGTAACCGACAAATGTCCTCGGTTGGCCGCCATGCAAGTCCCAACCTCGGCACTGCAAAGAGATGACTTGGTAGCCTCACGTTCCGACCGCCTTAGGCCAACATCATTACGCAAACCACAGATCATTCAGCGTATAATAAGACGTGACCACGGGTTGCGCGCGCAGTTTCACCGACTCGTCCCACGATTTTGACTCTGGAGACCACAAATCAAGGCCTCTCATGGAATCATACAGTTCCCGTTTCACGCGTTTTCGACATACGCGGCGACTCGCAGCAACGAGACTTGCCTTTGCAACTCAAATCTTAAGCCGCTGAGAATGTTTCGTCAAACAAAAAATCAGTCACGTGAACGATAGAAAAAGTACAAAGACCTTGGAGCAGTGAACGTGTCCGATTATCTGTGCACTTAGTTTCAGAGATTATACGCGGCAAAGGACGTGAAATTCTGCACGGGACCGTGAGTCAAACATTGCCCACGAAACCTTGACAGGGAAGGGGGGTTGAATTTATGGCTCGTGTTTAGAAATAAGGGTGGAACGTGAGTCACTGAACACCCCCGCAGGCTCCCGGATGCTGCCCGTTAAACAAGCACGGACGATTGGTCGAAATGTTCACTTGGTCAGGTCGATAGGCTCCGTTACATTCAAAATGTTGCTTTGACGATACAATGTGTTTTCTACCGCCATTCGTTCTAATCACACAGGTTTGTGGGCGGGGCACCTCACCCAAAAGAACCCTCAACTAGTTTCTACTCTACACAATTAAATCAGTCCGCGCTCTTTTACTCTATTTCTTTAATATGAATTACTTTGTCCGGAGATAGGGATTAGATCTATCTAGTGGGCCCAACCTGAAGACGGAGATAGAGTCCCATCTCCGAAACGTCGTTTTTTTACGTTTTATATTTACTAGACGATGGATAATATCCAAGGAAATTTTTATTCAATGAATTATAGTATTCTCCCATCTACGTCTAGGTCTTTAAGAGTCGTTTCTCAATACAAGGTTTCCGGACCAATATTTCGTACGCATTTCTTATCTCTCCTCCGTTTTCCTACAGAACAGTTTTTGGTCAGTGATGTCAAGATAAGATGAAAAACAAAATATCCGAAAAGTTTGTAACAAAACGAGAAATATTTGTGTTAATGCACAGAACACACACTTCTTCATCAAATTTCCAAAAATTTCCTCTCCAATCGTTCTAAAAAAAAGTAAGTCTGCAGAACGACACAATCAACGTAACCAACTACCGAGGAAAGTAACCAAATCACAAAACCAAACTCCGCGGGGCGCCGGGTGTTTACAATAACGGCCGGTGACAGCGCTAACTCCGCCCTGAATCGGCGATTCCCCTTTTTAATCTAATGAGTACCAGAAGGCCTCTCTTCTGGACCAAACAGCTGAAGAGTGAAGTCAAGGTGCTTTGCCTCCATATCCCCCTATACACCTTGTAGACACAGCGACAGCATCACAGTTCATAATCACTATTTCATTTTCTCTTTCCACATTCCCACGTCCACCTACTGGTATTAAGAACAGGGGGTCAATATTATTTTATTTATAAGATAATACAATTTTGCGTAGAATATTCACAGCATGTTACTCGGCCTACGTGAGTAGCAAATTCAGTACAAAATAGTAACACCAACAAAAGCAAAGAGGTGCAGCTTTAAAACTATAAAGCAAAACAATTTGATGCAATGTTTTTATTTTAAACGTCTCTAAACATTTTAGTAGCCACAAAAAATTTGATAATTATTCACCACGAACATTTCATCAGCCAGGTCCCAGCTAATGAGTGCAACGCCACTGCTCCATCTTATTTACCAGTTCCGCAAAATTGGGGGCAATTGGAGACAGAGGGTTTTGTGCTCTTTATGAAGGCAAGACTGGAAAATCCTACTTCACACATGGAAACTGCAATAATTGCATCACTACCAGCTACCACTGGATATTCATCGTGAATTATTAACCATAAAGACTCCAAATGGTCCTTTTTTCTACAAATAACATTTTTCACTGAGGGCCTAACAGCATCAGCAGCACGGTTCCTTCCTTAGAAATATCATTTCATTGTCCAACACGTGTTTTCCCTAAGAAATCACGTGTTAGACATTGGTCTGGTACAAGAGGTGAAAAGAATAACACGGGATGTCCACCCCTTAAGTCGTTATTGTCTCAAGGCTCGCGTATACATTGTCTGAATGTGCAAACATTGCCAACACTTCAATCAAGATACTCAGAACAACAGATTTTTACTATACACCGCGTACCATTCCTAGCGTGAGGTTTGATGCTTCGTGGATAAGAAATATCTGCCTCCATGTATGACCAAAATACAACCCATTTGTCACACAGCTCATTCCATACAAAAACAACACAAATTCACTTGTTCCTAACCATAAATCGCAAGAACCTAATATAAAAAATTAAAATGACTTGTAAAATCCTTTAAACAGCCCGACGTAAACATATAAAACCATGACTGATGCTTTAAAAATTAATAAGGGTTATTTCACAAATAAATGAGGTTAGAATACGCCGTTTGTAAACCCCTTAAACGAGATCATATCACTGCAACCACACAGAACACAGATATCATTAAGGAAAATAATCAATATATAAATACAGTTACTTACTTGTAAGATCCTTTCAGAGTTCGAATGTGCATAAAGATTCACAACACAGCCTACTGTTATGTCTCAATGAGAACAGATCACAGTTGGTGAATAATGTTCAACTCGTACAACAGGTTAGTTATCAACGGGGCACTGATTCTTCAGAGTAAACTCGTTTATAATCTTTCATAATATACAAGATACGTTTAATTACTCACAGTAAGGATTACACTTCACGAAAAATAACAACACAGTGACTTCTTGTGATTAAAACAACGAATGAAACCAGTATTCACACTAAACTAACAGCAGACAGCCATTCTACAACACAAACATCGTCACTCTGTTAGAGGCAACGGCTTGCTAGCCAGGAGGCGGGGATATTTCCACCTCCCCTCCGCTCCCTGCACAGAGCGAGGCTAGTACGCATGCTCACTGACAACTCTCTCCCTCCGCAATACTAAAATAAAACACGTAATTCATTATGGAACACTGCATAATTCAGGTGCAAATCGACGGATTTTCGTGAAGGCATTGTGCTACAGATCTCCCGTAACAAAGGACAGAACTAAAATTGAAAGAAAAACAAAACTTCTTTGAGGCATTTCACAAAGAAAATAGTGAATCACGCTCAAAACTTTGAGCCCTTCGTTCGAATATTATTTAAAAAAAAAAACCGGTCCGTACCGCAAAGAAAACACAGCACTTCACACGTAGCAAACATCAACTGGGTAATTCTGTTTTAGAAAATAATCGCTATAAATTCTTAGAATCACAAAAAAAAATACTGATTGCTGAAGGAGGTGGTACATTTCATTATCACTGGGCTCTGTAGGGTTGACCCGCGGCCTGGCTCTTTCATGATTAAAAGTTGTTACCTGGTATAAGAATGCACAATTTGTATATCAGCATTTGATAGCAGTGATCACAATTATCAATGGTTGATCATAATGACGAACCACGACGCGTACTAATAACAACAGAGATCAAACGTCATACTTATTGAAAAAGCAATGTCGAAATGATTGATTTCGCTACAGAAAATTACATAATAATACGCGGAGCTGTTGGTAATAGCACTGATAATTAATAGCGTTATTAATTATCATCGATTATCAAGGTGTTTCTACAAACTGTCCTCATTTACAACCTGAGGCCCGCAAGTCAATAAGAAGGATCAATATGACCTGGTTTAATTATTTTAACATATATTAACACCGGAAAGTGAAACGCAAGATGTATGTATGTGAATTTAGGCCGTAGGAAGCAGCCTGCTTCAGTCCTCGTACGGATACCAGGTCATATCAATTTAAGCAATGTCACCCCAAAAAATCCACAACAAACCTAACATAACTCTCGCCAAATATTTGCAGAAGGCATCAACACAAGAGTAAATATTCTTCGTTAAGTGTCACGTAAAAAAGCGCTTTTATTTATTATTTATTTAGTGTTCTGTCTGACGACAGGTCCATATGAACAGGATCCTTCCATCCTTTTCTCGGACTGGGACCTGTTCATATACGTTCTTGGCGGATGATCCAGAAGTGGTTTGCCATTGCCTTCTTCTGTGTGTGAATGGAGTAATTGTTGGGATGCCACGGAGGAAAACTCCGTGTTGCCTAGACCACGGCCTTGCCCAACACAAGTTATAAATTCGAACTCGAGACCCCAGGATTACAAGGCCAGCGTTCTAACCGCTAGACCACCGCGGCGTCTGAAAAAACCGCTACACGTGTTGCGAAGGGCCCTCCCTTCGATCTGCAGGCGAAGGGGTAAGGCACATCCACATGAAGTGACCGCAAGCCAACTGCCGATGATGGTGAATGTGGACTTGTCGGTGGGTACCAACGTTTCGGAAGAACATACTGCCTCCGTCTTCAGGGTCGAATGTATCAACATCCATCCAAGCACCAGGGATAGCTTCACGAAGCAAATTCCTGAACGGATGCACTCGGTTCGACTCTCAGCTGCCTACAGGTTACAGCTGAGGCCTACTCTGTTTTTACCTCAGAATCCCCAAGATAATGCCTGGAATTTACCTTTAAATTGGCCACGACCACCCCCTCAAGTGCTCAGTTCATCATCTCCTTCCTCTCGCCTTTCTATATCCGCGTTCTTCTCTCCCTGCGTCCGTCTTTTTTAAAATTCGGCTGGAATCAATTTCAAAGACCACGACGATTTGTAAAGCCGAGTTAATTTTAGCGGGAATTCTCGGTTCAAAATCAGCAGGAGGTCGGGCTCAACAATGACTTTTCTGTCCTTCTCCTCGCATAATCCGTGTTAAATGAAACCAGTTTCTTGCAAGAACCGAATTTCCTCCTACCGTTAGACACGTTCAACCAAGCGTTTCACCTCGGCGGACGTGAGATTTGATAACAAATGATCGGAACGGGACACAATGTCACGTTGAGAAGGCACTGACCACTGCCACGGACGGACGGACGGACGAAGTCTTCATCAGCTGAAGCCCAAGGCGCTCACTTACAAGCCAAGTACCAAAGACGTAAGCACAAATCAAACGTTGTAATGGTGAAGAGTAGTGTTTTCTTTGAGGTACGGTCCGGATTCTTAAATATCATTCAGACGAGCTTCGCGCTTCAAGGGGTTAATATTATCTAGGAACCCCCGATTTTGTGTCAAAGTTGACGATTTACTGACGCATTCCTGAGAAAATTCGGCACCAGCATTTATTACTTACGTAATGGATCAGAATTCGGTACCGCGCGTCACACGTACAACGAAAATAAACGCAGAGTAAGTCTGCAGGAGCGTTCGTGTTAAAACTGACGTGATGACACGCATTTCGCAGTTGTGCGAGGCGCAGTTCACACCAGAACACCTCCCCCTGTTATTAAACATCTTAAAATAACTGCATGCAATTCGACCTATCGAACAGTTTGAGACCGTCTGTTAGTCGCTGTCCAAGGTCCCACCTTGGTCGCCATGGCAACAGAGATAATGTAAGATTGACGGAATCTTTCGGCACAAAACCAAAATCAAACAAGACTTCATCACTCTGAGATGATCCGCAGATCACCAAAATAAACAATTTTGAGTCAGACGAACGTTCCAAGTCTAGCAAACACCAAACTGGCGAAAGTTGAAACTACATGCACTGGATTAATAGACGATCACTAATGATTCACTGGGCACATATTGTACACACTAAAAGAACATTAAATATGAATATGGTACGTGATTTTTGAGTTTTTGATTCAGTTTTTTATGGTAACAGACATCTAAATTAAGATTATAAAACAAATATCATTTCAACGCATTCAAAACCCTATCAAGACTTCCCTGAGCTTTTTTTAAATATTTTTTACGATCTTCTACTGAAACATCGGTGCGTGCGTGCGTGTGTTTAAAATCGCCTGGTGTCATAAAAATTTAAGAAATTCTAATTACCCTAAGTAACGTGGCCGTTAAAATTGTCTGTCCTAAATGGAAACCGAAATGTCTCCACAATTTTTCGTAAGATTCTCCAATATCAAATTTAATCGCACATTCCAATCCTAGGAACGCGTCTCGTACTCAGACACGGTTTAACACAGCAAGAGGCGACATATTTCTCCACCCTTAGTTAGATTTTGGTTGGTTGGTAGCTCTGCCAGTTCGCCCCTGAAGATGGACACAGTGTGTTTCTCCGAAAGTCTGATGTACTAACGAGTCTACAAAGAGACAAAGCCCACAATAACAACAACATGAGATATTTAAGTGGTAAATAACTGGCCTCTTGCGAGGAAATGGTTCATCGCCGTCAACACAAAAGCTTGGACCTAGCAATCTGCCATCCCGTCTCTGTGTGCGCCTGCCACGCGCGGTTCTCCAACTGAAGCGTGAAGAGATCGTTCGAACAGACAAGTTTATTGGCTCCTTAGCGCGTGCTCGAATCTCCCATTTTTTTGTTGAGTTTTTCTTCCTGAAGACAGTCCAGTACCAGGCGAAACAACTCACCAGTTTTTATTTTCTCAGATTCGAAACGAAACGTCATTAACAAACAAACATGCAACGTAACATTCGCAGTCGATAAGGCGTCGTTAAATAAGCAAGACTACGGCGGTGAAAGTCTGAAGGACAAATCACACAAAGCAATCACGTGACTTTGTCTCTGCAACTCTGAACTGTTTCGCTTCAAATCTTGTCATACTGAGGGATCGGACATGTAGCACGCGTGATGACATCTGCGTCCGTCGTCTTACGTTCTCTGAGCGCCGGCGTCGTCCTTCGTTTGTTGTGTTTGCAGTAATCGCTGATTGTGGCTCTGAGGAGTGAATCCTACAGGAGGAAGGCGACTATCCGATTTGTTTTTACGCTTGAAGAAATAACATTCGTATTGAATGAGGCGGAGAGTAGAGCGTAATTAGCGTTGGAGTACGCTTAAAAAGGGAGAATTAAGAATTCCTTTTAACATTCGCAGTCTGGATCAATATTTGGTCTTCCTCGCTTCACCGTCAGACAAAATCAACGCCGTCTAGGACCCGCAAAGCTACGTCGCCGCCGCCGAGGGCCATCGAGGACGAAGACAGTCTCTTGAAACCTTGGCGGATTCCGTTTCAGAGGAAATCCGACTGAATCTCTGCCACGAAGGGATAATGGTGTCAGAGGTCATCTTAATTTTCACAGTCCTGGCATAATAAATTAGGCCACGACCCCTTCCACAGTCATAAAAATGGTTCTATCTTACGACGACGTAGTCTGAGCCGGAAATGGAAGTCACACACAATTCAAGTCTGAATTTTATCGAAAGCCACAAAGAAATCAAAAGTGACGAGTGGTGTTACCACGTGATTTTTACCAAACTTCGTGTATGTGACAAGGAACCACGTCGATTGGTCGCACTGTAGCCCAGAAGTTTGTTTCGCGACAAGGAACAGCACGTCCTTCATTTTCGAGGTTGCTGTCTTCGCGGTCTGCAGCCTCGGAACCAATCAGAAATTGCTCGTTTCCGTAAATTTCAGTCAACTCGGAGACCAGCTCCGAAACTTCTGCTCCGATACAATCACACGGCGTGGCGGAGGGGCGACTTCCGCTCGGGGGATGAACACTGCTCTGTCGCCAGCAGAGAGACGTCTTCGCCACGAACACAGCGACACAAGGAGCCTGGGAAATTCAGTTCAATTCAATTAGCTGAGATCAAACAGCTGAGAGATTCCGCTGACTCGGTACGTCGTTGAATGACTCACTGAGTCACTCATTAATTGGCTCCTTAATCGACTAAGGAACTTTTTCAGGACTTGAATTGCGTCACTGTCTCTCCTCGTGGGTGTTAAACCAGGAATCCTAAATTCAGAGCCCGCGGGCCGCACACGACCTCCCGATGACAGGCGAATCTACATTTGTTTCTGAATACAGCTATTCACCAGTGTGTTTGGAGGTCCTTCGAGGGGATGATATTCTTCTGTGTTGTAACAACGCGTAGAGTTCGAGGCAGAAACCGACGTTTCGGAGAGGCATTGTCCCAACACGAAAGACCGATATCAATAATGATTAAGCCTTTGACCGGGATGTTCTTTGGTTAAATCTTATGTGGTACCGCCTGATTCGACTTCTAATGGTTAAGTGAAGTGTTTTCTTCGCGGTACGGTCTGGATTCGTAAATATTATGAAGACGAGCTTCGGCTTCAAAGGGTTAAACACAAATTTCACATAAGCAGGTGCGTCTCCTAGTTCTTAGTTTCTCCGTATGAATCACCACTACGCTGCCTCTGAACAATCATCAATCACCGCCCCACGAGGCGCGAGACAGCCCTCACCTGGCATTTCGCTGGTCCCGGAGCCAAGGTAGCTTAAATCTTAGCAGCTTCATTACGACTAAAACCGTCGGAGTCGATATTTCAAGGTGTGTGCTTCATGCAACAAGCGTGGGATAAAAGGAACACGCCTAAAACTGGTTGTAGAGGGAGGGAAAAGCATCAGGTGGATGGATATTAAAATCGCACGATTGAAGAAGTGGTTTCAAGGATTATTTGCGTCTTCGCGGCCTCTAAACGCGATTTGATGCGGGTTAATTGGATGGAGTTGGAGGGCCATTTGTCTCGAAGCAGTCTTTTGTAGGGCAGATCTTGACATGTGCGTCGATCGATAGCAGTTCGCCGTATCAGCTGAATTATTGACTAGACAGTGACACGGGGGAGCACACGAAGGGCGCCAGAGGTCAGTCCACACCCACCGGACCGAACGCAGGGGCCAAGCTCCTTTCGTACTCTCTCTTCCTCTCGTCATCGCTTTAATTTCCATCTCCTCTTTCTCCTATTTTCCAAACACAAAACCGTGGCCTGTTTCAATGAACCGTCCCGTCATCTGCCAGAAAAGGCTGACGTCACATCCACTTCTTCTGTACGTCATAGATGCTTTACCTGTAGGTTAACCTGAGAGGACCCCAAGCCACGGTGGTCTAGCGGTTAGAACGCTGGCCTTGTAATCCTGAGGTCTCGGGTTCGATTCCCGGCGGTGCCCGAATTTATAACTTGTGTTGGGCAAGGCCGTGGTCTAGGCAACACGGAGTTTTCCTCCGGGGGCTTCCCCGGTTTCTCCGTG